>JBAJNP010010079.1:0-17036 GCA_036877545.1 Yasuhikotakia modesta | reverse complement strand
TTCAGTTAGAATACATCTAATTCAGTTTGGCACGTCACAGAAATTCAACCAGTAACCTGTATCGTGAGAAGTTCTATTTGTCAAATTAATGGCAAAATGAGTCTCATTTTTGTAATTCCATTTGTTGATACCATGTCTCAATTATACACTTTAGTGTGCAATACAAATAAACAGTCATTTGGAATTTTTTAGACACACCTAAATATTTTAAATCACACAATTTGTGTTTTGCAGGTTCATCAGACCTTCCCAAATGTTTCAAATTAAACAATTTAAAACTGCATCAGAATTTCTAATGAATAAACTTAAAACAGTCAGTTGGCTTTTATGGTTGCAGTCACATCCCCAGAATGCAACTCAGTATAGCAGATCATAACACACATTCCCCAATCATGCTGCCATGGAGCCATAAACTCCTAAAGATAAAGAAGTGCATCATCTGTGAGGGCCTGGAGACATTCAGGAATCAGACAATTAACTAGCCAGTAACGAAGTCACTTTATTATTTATAGACCCTCCTGACGTAGTCTGATTCCATGAAAGTTGTAATCATTTTGCAATCAGTCTTTCCTCTGTAAAATCAGATTTAGACGTGTAAAGGATTTCACACAAATGTTTCTCAGACATGGTATAAATTCTTGCTCAAATGAATAAAAACAGAAACAAATGCAGTTTCAATAAGCAGGATTTAGAAGATTATGAGAAATATACAGATATAATACAGTACATTTACTAGAAGCTTTTATCCAAAGCGACACAGTGAATTCAAGGTACACATATATTTTTTTTATCAGGACTTGTTTTCCCCTGGAATCAAACCCCCAACATTTGCGGTGTTAACGCAATGCTCTACCAGTTGAGCTAACAGGAAGGGTATTCCCATAGTATTATATAATAGTATAATGTGATAGTTATGTCAGGTGATTTATTGGCAACAAGCCCACAAAGGGAATCTTTTAAAACAATGTTTTCTAGTCCCTACTTGTTTAAAGCACATTACTGTTTTAATTATTTCACAATAATATATTTCCTCAAAATACAGAATTAAAATGCATCTATGTTTTGCATAATTCACACATGATGCTCCTAGCCTATTTCTTTTAGGAGCAAAAGATTTTTAGCAATATTTTCAAATATTGATATGTTAGATATATTAATCTGACCTCCTCTTTTATCCATCCAAACTATGTGAATCATTGGTATTAAGTTTCACCAGTGGGCGTTTAAACTGTTCACTTCTACATATTTGGTCAGGTAGTTATTGCAGGTATGTTTAATTTGATCTTTAAGTATGATTGTAATCTACACAGAATTGTGTTAAAACCCAACTTAACCTGTGAGCTAAACCTGTGAGACGCTTTACCATCATGCTAGAACAATCTTGCGTTCTGGTTTGAATGCTGTGATGTGTGCACAACTTTTAAACCAGTAAGTCAATATATGCGAGCCATCCTGTTTGGATTGGTTTGTTCTGAACGGATTGTTCACGTCTTTGATTATAAATCGAAACGTTGTAAATATAAACTATGACTATAAACGCACTGTGACGTCATTACGCCACTATTACTGCGTCACCGTGGTGTTGTGTTTCTGATATGTAAGAACTATGTTGCTTGGCGAAAAAATAACGTTTCTTATCAGTATCAATGCTATATTTTCTTTCTGTGTTTATTTTATGAATCCTTGCCATTGCCGATGCTAAAATGTCATTTTTGTACATAAACTGAGTGTTGTTTTGTTTATTCTTTACTTCAGCAGTCAAAGGTTCATGCATTTTTGTGCTGCACAACAATGCATGTAAAAACGAATTGCATTTATACACGTTGTATAAATGATACTGTATCAGAATAGATGTAGCACGTGTACTGTTGTAAAAACGCCTTGTCGTATATTTACATTTACTTGGTAGTTAAAGAATGTTGGCAATGAGGCAACAGCTCGAGCTTAATGCCATGACGACATATAAACAAGCCGTGTAATTGTTTATTTCCTCAGCGATAAGCGCATTGTGTCACAGTCAAGCGTGCTGTTTCATAGGCAAAGCAGGAAGCGCTACAGCATTGACTTGCGCTTGTTTTCATGTTGCCGAAACTTAACGAGTTGGCAGTTTGTTTTGGGCGTTGAGGAAAACGTGGTAGTGCATAAAAGAGGAGTGGTAGTGGTAGTGGTAAAAAAAAACACGTGGGAGAATTAGTGTGCATAAAAGAGGAGTTTGATGGCAAGACGCTGCATTTCGTGAACTGGCGGTAATGGAGTTCAGGCAGGAACAGACGCGCTCTACAGACTACACTGTTTTAATGGAGGCTGACGCTGGCGGCCGGGTGAAGACGGAGTACCGGTCTCTGCGCCGGCAGGTGTGCTGCCTGTACTTTATGACCGTCTTTCTCTGCCTCGCCTGCTGTTTGTTCACGGTCATCTATCAGAATTACTCAGCGAGTTGCATGGTGAGCCGATCTTCATTTCCAAGTTCATGTTCATGTTTAGGCTTGTTTGGTATTTGGCATGTGTGCATTTACATTATGATCGCAAATTATAGTGATGGTTGCGCACTTTCACACCGCACATAATAATAGAGTTACATAAATATTTAACGTGTAAGTGTAACCATTAATGTATTTATTTGTTTTTCATGCATTTGTATATTTATTTCTTTTTGAATTAGGCTTATATGGTTGTTACTGTAGTTTGGTAATGTGCCATCATCAAATAAGATGTTAATTCGTTATTGGCGCAATAAATGCTTTAAAGGATTTTACTGCATCTCGTTTTCTCAGGTCATTTACAATTGCTTTCTTTTTAAAGGGAAACAACATTGCGGAGTCGCCTGCAATTGGTAATTATTGTTATTATTATTGTTATTATATTTTGGTATTTTTATTATTTTTTAAAACAAAGCTACTTTGAATCAAGTGGTTATATGATGGTCTTATGTATTAAAACATGATTTAATAACAAACTCACTTTTTCATCAATATAGCAATGCAGAAACAGGCTCCTGAATCTAGCAGTGAAGAGGCTTCCCAGGAGCAAAGAGTTACACCATTCATTCGCCTGTCAGGTAATGTAATGTATTCAGTGTTGTGTGACAGGGCCTATAAATTATTGTTTATTAGCTATGAATACTCTCATTGTTAGACAATTTGTTAATCCTGAATTAAATTGACCTGTGTCAAAAATGTTTGAAATTCAAAACAGTAACCTGCAGGCATCTGAAAAACAGGTCTATGATAGAGGCCTGATGATTAAGATCACGTAACACTTTGTTTACTCTCTTTAGTTTGGTAAAATAGATGATAGAGAACAATATTATTATATTTAAACCGGTGAGCAGTTTTCAAAATTACACATTTATAAAAGACACAAGTGATATTGTGCATGATTCGACTGCTCATTGCAACAAATCCCCTGTTACATTTAATGTACTAACTACAATTGAAGTAAATTATATATAATTACACGCAACTAACCCTAAACTAAGCCTTAATCTTAACCCTATAGTTAGTACGTTTTAATGTAGTTCTACTTAGTACTTAAGTTACACTATCAAATACACCTTAAAATAAATTGTAAGCAATAACCTTTATTTTGTTTTATTGATACTGCAGGCTAAATAATGCTAATAATGCTAGGCTAACAATGTTTACGGCAAAGCAATAATGTAATCCAGCTATCTACAATCATTAATCAGCTGTTTAATGCTCATGAGGTGAAAACAGTGGTTAAGACCTTAATACCTTAGTATGTCACTGAGGTCTGGCTGTAAATAATAACTCCTACTGTAATTTGAGCTCAGTAAGTCACTTAAAGTACCAAATACTGAATTGTGAACTATTCAAGACAATAAAACAGATATATGAAAGGACGTGTTGTTCATTTTGCTGAATTATGTATCAAGATCATCGGTTAATAGATAGAAATACAGCATGTAATCCACATTGTTTTCACTATAAAGCATTCTTAAATGGGTAATATTTTGGATATTCATATTAAACATTTTTCTCCTCTCCAGTTGATGGTCGTAGTGTGAGTGGTCCAGGCAATGTGACGTGGAAGCTGATGCCAGACAGTGTGGAAACTGGATACTTTTCTTTGGATGATGATAATGAATCTCTGGTTGTCCGGCAAGATGGGACTTACAAAGTTTCTCTGCAGATGATGTACAAGGGAACTACAGAACAACACTATGGTAAAATCCTGCTGCAACATGAAATTTACTGCTACACTGACAGATACCCCAAAGCGCTCAGAATGCTCGTCTATGAGGAATCTGTGAATTTCAAAGGCATAGCCTGGAAGAAAACTCTGTTTTCAGAGGGTGTTTATGCTTTCAGAGCTGGGGACAGACTTAAGGTGTGGTCTCACAATCGCTCGCTCATTGACAAGGGAGGAGCTGTGTCACAAAAAACATTCCTAGTGGCATACCCTCTGTTTTCTAGTTAGCAGAACTAGCTCTTTAGCTGCTCTGCGTAATATTGATCAGTATGTGATTACCTTGTCAGTCATGTAAACTGTGCCATATCCACAGTTAACACAGTCACAGCTCTCGCATCACAATATAGTAGCCCCAACATATTGCCTGTAATTAAAGTCATGACTGAATTACTGCTGGATGAAAAATTAATAAACAAGTTGCCATATACACACTTTATTATATGCTTTAAGTTCTTTTCTGATAAAGTCATATACTTAATATGGATTCTTTAATTTGGTCTAATTTTAATATATTCATTTATTACACTTTTACTGTAGTTTCCGACAAAGAAACAGAGAGTGTTACAAATCAATAGAACTGTTAAAAAATGAGATGTTTCATAATGCAAGTTCTATCCCAGTCATGTCAAATAAATGTGTACATAAACTTGTTATATGCTAAAATATTCATTCTGTTAACATTGATATATACTTTTGTATACCATTTTCGCTCTGCTAATGTAAATGTTTAGTAAGTTATCTAGATCTCAATACTGCTCTGATTGAGTTAGTTACAGCCATTATCTTGTAAATTAGTTTGTAGTTAAAAAGTCTCTCAACTACTGCTTTCTAAAATCACCAAATATGGCCTTTTGTATAAAAAATCATTTTTATATTTGAACGCATTTTAAAATTGTATTTACACAACTGTAAACTAATGATAAAAACTGTAAACCATAAAAGCTATTGCATAAAACATGTGTCTGTCTCTGAACATTTTTTAAACCATTTCTAACGATCATATCAAATGTAATGTGTTCTGTTGTCTTGAAGTGCTAGGTTCATTTGAAAAACATGCTAGATAATAATCTTAAAATACCTCAGACACTTTTATAGACTAAACATAAAACACTGAAGTGGTATGTTTTAACAGTTGTTTTTGTTGATGAATCGAATTAACTTGTTTAAAATCAATGTTAAACTGTCTCCCTATCAGCCCCAGTCAAGTTAAGTAACATTTATATTTCTAAACATACAGCATAAGAAACATCCTTATTCAAAACAGCAATGAAACATAAATAATCCTGTGACCACAGGCTTATACAGCTCACTAATGTGTATTAATATTTAACTTGCAGTGCATGAATGACCTAAAACTTTAATAACATTTTGCTACAAATGTTTTAACCCTTGCGTGTTCTTAGAATTCTGTATACTATCAATGTCCTAAGGTAAAAAATAACCAGCTAAATTTGATTTCAATACTTTAATCAATTTGCATGCTGAAACAACCTCATAATTCATCACAAACTCTGTAAATGTCTAGGTTTTAAAATGGTCACAAATCAATTTTGACCCTTAAACACAAGGGTTAAAATTTCACAAATGAAATGATAAAACCTCACATGAAAATACTTCCTGCCTGGAGTTTACATTGACACACTGAACGGAGTGAGTCACTGAGGTTTTGTCTGGTAAAAGCACCACTCCTTTTCTAGGCTGGAATGGTATGAGAGGATTTCAGGCACATGACTAAAAATGATTGCATCACATCCTGCTGTTGCCCTCTTTATGTTGCTCTGCACTTTCACATTTGTTATCTTATAATGTATTATGACATGTTATGGTTGCAGAAAAAGCAATATTAATCTTAAATGTTGTATTTGATGTTGTCTAACTTTTGTTTTGAAATTAATGTTCTGTATATTATAAATATAACAATAAATAAAATAATAATAAATAAATATAAAATAAAACAATGATTTTAACATCCTGATGCCTATTCTGGTTTAAAAATAAATTAATTTGACATAAAACTAGGAATTATGGGTGGAATGAACACTCACATATAACATATTAGGGCCCATAAAAGACCCTCTTTATTTGGAAAACAAAATCACGCATCTATTTCAGAAGACCTAATGTGATTGTGTCTTTAATACTAGAAGTTTATACTTTCAGCTTATTATAAATATTATGATTTATTAATTTGACTGATGCTTCTGTTCAAAGCAGCTTACTGCACATTTAAGATAAACAGTACTGTTTTATCAGCGTGTGTTTTTCCTGGGAATCAACCCCAAAGCTTAAAATACAATAGTTTAAATATCCGGTTTGTGACTGCCCAGTACAGTTGAGAACTAGACTGGGATCACAGACTATATTATAATAACTGTAAGAATGTATTGAATTGGTGGATGGCAGTTGTCTGCATACAGCTTTAAGTTCAGCTTTACTGACAAAGAAGTTTTTGTCTGCTAGGATCTGATGAAATTTGAACTTCAATCTCTGCGTGTTACACCTTTTTTTATATTATGGCAAAGTTCCTTTTAAGGACAGTCAGTGCACTCAGAGGCCATATTGCAACACCTCCAGGCAGCTATTTCAGAAGCAAAATCCTCTTTACATGAGGAAAACCTGAATCCATTGCTAAGGTCACAATAAGTGACATATTTCCAATCAGCAATTAATGCTAAAGTTATTTGCTGTACCATTTAAATTTTTCTCCAGGTTGCTCCAGCTGCTGTACAAAGATAACAAATATCTCACAGCATTCTGTACTAAGCCCCTCCCCCAGAGCTGATTGACATTGGTTATTGTCACTGAAGGGCAGGACTTTCTTTGTTGGAGCGACCTTAAGCCTTGCACTTTTACCACATTTACGGTATAAGCGCAGCATCATTTTGTTATATCTACAGTCATTGATTAAGCCAAGACTTACTAGTGGATATATATTACTGACAATCATTTACTGGTAATGCATCAGCTTAAAAACTCATGTACAGTTAATGCTTGATTGTTCTATAATGTTTTATCCAATCCCAAAACAAACAACAGGCAAGAATTGTTGAAGGAACAAATTGTTGTTATTTATATTTACAGTCTAAGCATGATTGATGTTACTGGTAATATTATTATGGTATACATGGTTACCACCTCTGATCATGTGGACATATTATATCATCAAGAAGCTAAACTTGGGACAATTTTGATATGATGCACACCAGCCAAAGCAAGCTCTGTGTCAATGCACCAGTCACACCTACAGTAAACATATTAATTTGTGGAATATGCAGTTTTGATGAGTGAAAGGTAATCTCATACTAATCAATACCATGCAGAGCCTGTAGTTGAATTTAATAGGGTGAATAGTTCTAATATGGACACTTAAACTTCAGCAATTTCCCCCAAACCAATGAATGCCAGTGAAATTATAAACCAATCAAAGCTGTTCTGCCATGTGATCAAAGTATATAATAATATTGGATGTGGTTTAACATTGTAATATACTACAGAAGTCTGAAATACAGTAAATGTCCCACATTAGCGCAATCCACTCTATTATTATTATTAGCAAAAAAAGCTAGGCATCAGGTATCAGGTTTACATTGTGCGTAAGAATGTATTTTCCCTGATGATGTAAAATCACTGTGACATGCAACCAGATGGTAACTGATTATTTAATTCTCTGGATACTGAACATTGTTTCAGTTTTTAAAGACTTTCAATTCCTTCTTCTTCAACAGGCTGCACATGCTTGCCATTATTGAAGTTAATTAGAAACCGGTACGAGTGAAACTGTGGCGGGCTGTGTGTAGGTGTTAAGGAGAGGTGGAGATAGGTCAGGTTACATGTCTGTATTTCAGTAGTTTATGGGGGTTTCCCTGTTTTGCTGTACTTAGCACCAAGAACAGTGATTGTATTCTAGTAAGGAGAATGATGATGAAATATGTTTATTGTATATTTTTTAAATGAAATGTTATGTTTTATGTATGATTTTTTAAAAGTTAGTGTTTGAAATGGTATTCCACTTTACACAAAAGCAGATGAAAATGTTTTGATACTCTATAACAGGAGACATAAGTGTTTCTTAAACATTGCAGCAGTAGACAATGGTGCAAATGAGGGTATAGTTCATAACACACAACATGAACAAGTCTGTTAATGAAAACAAGGCACCAGCTGCCCCTCCTAAATCATTAGTCACTGGACATTGTGTCTGACAGTCAAATGTTTAAGATGTGTAGCTGCCTTGTCTATATGCTTTGCTAGCAGAAGAATGCTAGCGGTATGCTTGACTAGTATGTATAAGACAGCTACTAAATGAGCTAAAATAAACTATTCATCTCCCAGGCTTGTGCTTTCATGCTCTGCCAATCCGTGAAAATAAAACGGCAAATCATAGTAAAAAATAATTACACAATGCTTAACAGTGAAAACAATATGAACACAATAAAATAATATATACAATAATTATCCTATTTAATATATGATAGGGCTTATAAATCGCATAAATCAAAGCTGTAGATTTTGTAGATACAGTGTAGCAAATGCCAGCTGACCTAGTTTGCTAGGTTTTGCTTATCTGTATGTTTGATGATTACATTTCTTCCTGCTATTATGAAACACAATTCATTACATACTCAATGAAACCTGATTACTCACAGAAATGTTTTTGTATTGCAGTATCAGCAGCTCTTCTGTGTAAAGAGGAAGTCTGTAATTTGAAAGACTGTGAACATTTGTTTGTGCTACTGTAAACTATGCCACTTTAAATTCTTGTGAGGGCGTGATGAAACAATTAGACAAAGGCTATCAAAACACATCTCACCGTTTATTTGAATGTCTCCACATTCTGTACATTTTGTTATAAAAGAGGTAAAATTGAAAGAGTTTTTTTTCCGTTTGTAACAAAGCTCCAACAAAAGGCTATAAGATAGATGCAATGTTTTCCCAGAATGCTGTGTGATTGGTACTGTAACACTATGTACAGTACTGTGTTCTCAAGGTCAGCTTGTGCTATCTTAGGTGTATCAATTTCTTCTTTCAGCCACACACAATCTGATTATTAAATGATATTCTGATTTGTAGTGGCATTAAATGGTGCCTGAGATTTTTAAGCTGCAAAAACACATCCATCCAGTTATCCCTGGCCAGCATTCTTCCCCCTATTGTGTCAGCAACTACAATCATTCCTGATCTACAACATGTTGGGGTTATAAAGTTGAAAGCTGTTGAATAAACTGTCATGGTTTTTGATGGTTGTTTCATGGTTGTTTCTCCGTGCTAAACTATGCTGTATTCACAAGACTTTTAATTGTTGTGTGGGTGCATTGAAACAATTCCTGCATTCCTGTTAGAGACATCCACATTTTTACCTGAGTTTATTTGGAAATCCCCACATACTGTACATTTTCTTATTCATCGTAACTAATCTTGTTTTTCTTGATGATAAAGCTTTCCTTAGATGATGACAAAGCTATATGACAGAAACTACTAAGAAATGGTGGAACTAAAACCACCGAAAATTAAACAGCATTGAAACGTTTTAGAATGAAACTTATTTCATCCCTTGTGTTTAATTAATGTAACAATGGAGCAATAGGCAGTTTCATCTACTCAAAATAAATAAATTCTTCTCATTTTTCTTTGACATTGTGTATATAGTTATTTTCTTACATATTTTCTCATGTATAAATGTATGTAGATTTTTAATTTCATTGTACTCTCTTATTTATGTTTGTTATAAATTATGTTTATTTTGCTATCATTTATTTTGTCTATACTGGATCAAGGAAAATTGTAATTACTGGTGACAAAACACAATAAAGTATTGATAAAAAGGACTAAAAATGTACTAAATAAAAGCTATTAGATTAAGGATCTGCTAATTATCATTTTGGTTCTCAAGGCAACTGAAACTTTATCTTAAGGTTTAAAGCCTAACTTTCCTCACATTCATTATCACTTTTGAGACTGTAACCAGGATAGTTTTGACATTCTCGCTTTAAAGAAAATTCCATGAGAAAAAGTCTCTTTAACTACGTGATCAACACCACGTAGCCCGAGACAGAAGCCATCCAATACACCAAGGAAAAACCCTTTCGCCACAGACAGACTATAAAATGCATATCTCACAAAACAGTACATTTGTCATCGAGTCATGCTCTTCCCGACTCATCCTGTTGAGTCAGACCCTCTAACAACTTGCCTCCAAACAAAATATTAGGTGGCTGTATTCAGCATCTGAACAATCCAAAGACATACCATTTTAAGTCAGTGTGTAACATAATGCAACTGTATTTGAATGGGAAAGATGACACAACAGTGTAAAACAAAACAAGCAGCATCAAAGAATCACTTTTTGAATGGAGTGCTTATAGAATATTGCACACGAGAATTGTAAACAGAAACTTTAGTCCTTCTAGATAGAACAATAGCAGCATGTGGTTAAATGTGTGGTAGTTGTCCTAGGCTCAGGGGTATGAGGGTAATTTTGAGTGTATAAAGCTGAGGGCTTTCACGGCCTGAGGGAAGCAGCTGTTGAGCAGTTTGGCACAACAAGCATCTGGCAGGATCTGTGGAAAAAACGATGTAGTGGCTTTAACGGACATTGTGCAAGGAAACATGTCCAGACTGGACAACTTGCAATGCAGTTCCCATGACAGTGAGGCAGCCGGTCCTCACTCACATTACCCAATGCTACCCCTGTAAAATATGGTGAGGGTAGGTGGAGGGAGGCTAATAATTTGGGAATGGTAAAACAGGGTAAATTCTGGTACATACATCCTGAAGCAGGCTACAAATATAGGATATGCAAACATTGATTAATATGGCTGATACTGGACACAAATAAACTATTGTGACTCATTGAGTAAAGACGCTACAGGTCTTGCTTGGTCAGTTACAATTTTCAAACTTCAAAGAAGTCGAATATTTCACCATTGTAAACATAAGTGGGGCTAATTTTATACTAAAGGCTTTGTAAAATCCACAGCCAACCCCACCTGGCACAGCTGTGTTGCCACTCACAGCTTAAAGTTGGGACTGGGGTCAAACCAAAAAGATTATGGGCAAAGACTTCATATGTCCTGATAGCATCTATTTTCTCTAATATGGGGCTGCTGCTATGGAGGCAGAACAAAATGGATATGATTTATGGAAAGGAATAGCCACATTTCTAGCTTTAGAATTAAATGGGAACTGATATACCTGAGATATCCATCTTATTCCCTGTTCATGTTGGTAGGATGCATTTATGTGCATTTCCTGCAAAAATACATTAGATACAACTTTGAGAAATAATGCAACTTAAATACGTTGTGCAAATATTGACCCCTTTAAATTCATGGCCATACAGAAAGCATAAGGTACATTACATATCTTTGTAATGATATGTAATGTCCTGGGTGGCGGATCATCTTGCCTTCCCTGAAATGAAACGCTGCATTCCATTAGTAGCTCCTGACCAGAAATTTAGGTGGGGAAGACTTTGGTGTTGTTGTAGGACATATGACTAATTAATGAGTAACCGCTAGTATCCACTAGTAGATAAGGCTTTACTTTCAAATAACTCAACATTTATACTAAATATAAAAGAGATTAGTTAAAAGAGATCTAGTGACTGCATGATTGTGGAATTTAGTTAGGTGACTTGGGTCAGAAATTATATATGATACAACCAAAGACCTGCTATTTGACTTGGATGACAATGACTCATGACTTGACTTACACTATGACTTGGCAAGTACTTGGCAAGTATACACCCCTTAAACCACACAGAAGAGTTGTGATCACTGAAACGTATGAACAAACAGGATGCATGCATATTCACATGTATTTGTAGTTTGTCATGGGCTTACGTGTTGATTGTGAGGGACGCTGATTTAATGATGCATAAGATACAAGTTGCCTGTAGGATAAAGAATTTATTTGTGTATATTTGTGTATGGATTTTTAATGCTGATGGTGTGTGACAGAATAATAAATTAAAAACAATACAAAACACAAAAAATATGTATTTTAAATAGGTTTACATTTAGTTTTACACAGTTTCAAAAGCTTTATCAGTGTTTAGCGAATACAGAACCTTTAATACTTTTGCAATTTTATACAGTTTTATGCATAATTGTTTATCTACAAAAACAATGAAGAATTAGTCATATTCAAGCAGAATTTATCATGTTATCTCTGCCATTTATCTATTCTATAAGTGTCTATTTGTCCTGTAATAATTTGTCTGGCATGTTTAAGACTTTTAATTTAAAAGCAAGAATTTGCAACTAGAAGTGGATCTGTGCTTGGATAATACAGCCTAAATTCCTGCAGATTAAAAATAAAGTAAGGATCATACAAGGCACATACCTCTTCATAGAGTCTTGACTAGCAGCACTGAATTTACACACCAAAGTGATGCATCCAGTGGATGTGGTTCAATGAAACAAATACACTGGATGTTAAAATCACTGGAGGTGATTTTAAAGTAACTTCAGGTAGTGGTTAACAGTTAAATTCATTCATTTGGCAGACATGACTTACAGTTCAAGGTATACAACTTGCCTTCCCCTGGGATTGAACCCACAACCTTTGCAGTGTTAAAGCAATGTGCTACCAGCTGAGCTATACAATATTGTTTCAGAGATGTTTTTATTAATTGAGAAAGACTTTACAAGAGCAAAACAAAGAGTTTTAATTAGCATTAATTGTAACAGCCAGAATCAGAACACACCTGCCACAGGTAATTATATTAGAGTTTTCTAATATAATATTGTACACTATTGAGTGAACTGCATCCCGCTATATCCTGAGTTTATTCACAAAGTGACCCAGAAGAGTCATAGTTTAGACATTCATCTGGTAGAACTTCTTCTGTTATGGACAATCTGTGGTCCATCACCTTCCATCCAGTAGGAAGAAACAGGGCACATATTACCACCTCTTGTACAAGCAGGATAGAGGGAACGATACAGTCCTCAGACTATCCCTGTATAAATCTTCTAACCTTACTTATTAGGCACAAGTTACAATTAATTGAGTGATAGGCTATTAATAATTACCACCGATCAATATCTTAAATAAATTAGGTAAATCTTTTCTTGCATACGTAGGCCAGACTCTCAATCGCCTCTCTGAGATCAGATGGTCATTTTATTTACCCCTTCATCCCTAATTAACCAATTAAACACTTTACCAATAAATTAATAATGGCTTTAGATTTTTTCGGACACCTATTGACATTTGTCTGCCGTACTTCAATTTGCGTGCAAAGAAAATAATCACAGCTGCTGACAGATAGATGTCTTTTATAGTGTTCACGGACATGTGTAAACATTTAATTGAAACCATTTGTCAGTCACTGTTGATGATGTGTTGCCTCATTGAATTGCCCTGGGCAATGGCAATCTGCCAATAAGGCAGGTATGCAAGCGAAACTAAAGCCATTTCTGCACTCATCACTAATAACTAGGGCAGAGTACTGAGTGAATGCTTCTTAAATGGAAAGCTGTGTCCTTCACAGAACAGTCCTTTTAAGGCTTTTAGGCAAAAGCTTCTAGGTTTTACACTTTACCTGTGGATGAAGAAATACTGAGACCTAGATTGACAACATATACAATTGTAAAGTATTTTCTTACAATTTGTATAATTCGAAGTTTAGCCAGAAAACATCTTTAAAAGCAATGCTTGTGTTCAGTTTCCTACCCAGTAGCATCAAACCCTGATATCACTATGTGCAGTGGCAGATTCTGGCAGAGGTGATAGGCAAGCAGAAGCAATTTTACATGTGTTTCAATTCTCTGCTTGAGGCCTCTGGATTATAAAGACTCTGTGGCACTGGCCCTATTGGCCCAGCCCATAAACCAGTCTTGGTTGCTACAGTTATTAAGCCATATTTATTTGTACAATGAATTTTACAAAACATAGAAAATACATAGACAATCATGTTTTAAATTGTACATGGGCGTGGATAAAATAACTTGTTTGACTCCATTGGCACTTTGTTTTGTTGGAAGGTTATCAAGAGCAGTTATTTTGTGTTTGGCTAATTCTGATATTGGGTGGACTTCCAAAAACCACTCACTACTTTATGTTTTTACAAAATCATATTACCACATCACCATTCAATGAATACAGTAGACAGAATGCTTGGACAAAATGCTAACAGTGTAGGAAACATTATAATTATCATTATGAATAGATAATACAGTTAAACTGTTGTTTAAGTTCACTAAAATAGGTTTAGTTTAGTTATTTCAGTTTATTCCATAATGTTAATCCACACAGAATTGCTAACTGTGCTCTCCCAGGGCTCCAGCAGTGAGGATCAGCATAGGACAGGAAATACATCACATTGAAATTAGACATTTTAAAATGTTAATGTAAACTATCAGCTTTTGAAGTTGTGAAGTTTATGCCCCAGGGGTTCAGCGTTCTGTGATCCAGCCCTGATTTTAATTAACCACCAGTCACACAAATATTCCCCAGCCTCAAGAAATTTATTTTCACCAAGCCATGCTCAGCCTGAAAAAACAGCTCGTGAAGAACAGATCAACTTTATTAAGTTTAGTTTAACACATCATACATGTGTAGTTCAACATATTGATATCTGGCTGTTTATACATGGTAGAGCAAGTGACACGTTTAGTTGAACCTAAGTGTCTTTCCTTTTTCTGAAGTTTTTATTTAAATCTCCATTTTCTAAAACTTGTCAGATCAAACATAATGATTGGTGAGCCTCTTGCAGTACCTGACAAATCCCACTAGGGGTCATCATCATACCCCTAGTGGTATCATAGTGGTATCATAAGGTAGCGTAAATCAGATAATTTGGAAAACCAAATTATTGAAATCACATTATAACATAGATCATCTGCATTAAATGCAGAATAATGTTGTGTCTAGGCAAATCAGAGCAATCTCTACAGAATGAGTGTTTAACCTCCTCAAAGTTATTTTGGTATATAACTAACCATACTGAAGTGTAGTAGAAATTTGTGCTTTGATACAGTCACACTATTAGTGGCTTTTTTTCGTATATATGGCTTTGATTGCAGACAAAGTCTTTCTGTTCGACACCAGATGGCAGCAAAATAAAAGTTTTATTTGTGTCCTTGTATTTATAAAATATAACTTATTATGATATACTGGTGTTCTTTTGTTAATTCATGTCAGCTGGTCAATGGATTTCTCAGCACATCTTTTATTTAGATAATGCATAGCCAAACCAGACAGGCATCGATAATGAAACTTCCATCGCTGGAGTTATTATATGGGTTGTAGTTAAAAATAGCAGGTTATCTACCTGCAGCAAGTGACCGTGTCATAACTATTACCAGGGCGTCCTTTTCTACATTATGATCTTATTTAAAGCTGCTTAAACCAGAATGTTGTAAACAAAAACAAATACAACTTAAAGCCATATTATGTCTTTGTCGCCGCTAGACGTCGCATGTTCAAATTAATAATAAAGGCGACGTTTGATGACGCTGTGAGGAGCAACATCAATTCCGGGACAATATGCTCAAGATGAGGTAAATGATATTTTTATTACTTGTATGTTTGACCACATTATTTTATGTCGTTGTAATTGAATTAGTTGCGAAGGTCACATCGCCACTGACTAACTGAACTTAACAGCGTAAATTTAAGTACAAACCAAGTGAAATATTAAATGCTTGTTTACGTTAGCATTATTCACAAATAATACACAGAACATGTTGTTAGGGATTATTTATAAAACAAACAATCATGGTCCGCAGTAAGTTCACAAAACAACCTCCGCGTTTTCCACGTGTGTTGCCATGGTTTCTACGGCAGTCAAAGCGGAAGTACTGAACTGAACAAACTTATAACGCTCCGCAAGTGTTTTTTATTCTTTAAACAAAAATATTACATGTATTCAATAGTTTCTTCAGTAAATTGGTTCACTGCAGCAGTTATTTTTGAGTTATTTGAATTGATAAGTACGATTAATGTAACTGTTTGTTCATAGATGATTTACAATCCCAGCATGCTTTGCGTGAAATACTTAAAAATATGTAAACAATTAATTTAACATTGTTTTATTGAAATATTGTCTTTTCTTTTTAAATACATTGGGGGCTGCCAGTTGTTTGCTGTAAGGGAATATACATACCCACATGCTGTTTACATTTTGTGTGATATTTCATTAAAATCCACTTTTAAATCTCACAGATTATTCATTGTGCCGTAAATCTTATTATAAGATGTTTTCTATTAAAATGTGATTGACTCTGTACTGGTGGTCTTGGTAATTATCTTATAGCGATCAATGCTAATTTTGTTCCTACATCTTGCAGTTCCCTAGTGGTTATACTGGTTTATATTACTGATCTGATTGGTTATAACACTACTGACAGCATATTCAGACAATAGTGAATAAAGTTTGTTTTTAATGCTACATTATTAGGTATGACTGTATATGGACTGAGATAGAAGAGGGATGCATTTATATAGCAGCCAAGTTTAGCAAACGATTGAGTTTTTAGATGCCATGTCACTACAATGATATAATTAGCCCTGTTTAAATGATGCCATAAAGTGCCCACATATTGTTGTGTTGTGCACTTGCTGTGAATTTCATGCACATAATATAGTCTGCCTACTTTATATTCACATAACCAATCATTTCTTTCTCTCTGTTGCGCTCTCTCTTTTTCTCTCTCTGTCTCTTACATACAGTACACACACAAACTTACACAAAGTCTCTATGCTTTGTGGGAACTTCCCATAGACATAATTTTTACACTGTACAAATGATATATTCTATCCCCTAATTCCCCCTAACGTCACAAATAAATTTTATAATTTTTACATTTCTAAAAAAA
>JBAJNP010010078.1:0-17036 GCA_036877545.1 Yasuhikotakia modesta | reverse complement strand
GTTAAGAGATGTTAAGGGTGTTAAACACACTGACACAAACCTCCACGTTTCTGCATGACGTCATCGCTCGCAGGAACGTTTCCGTGGAGACGGTTCCGCTCGGTTTAACGTGGCGTTCCATCGCGTGTCGTCACAATGCCGAACCTCACGCTGAGCGTTGATTGGCTGCTTTTGTCCAGGACCATCATTGTGACGTCACCAGCAAAGGTTATATATAGGGGTGCCCCGTATGTTCTTGCGCTTGTTCACAGACACATCGACACGCGGCGGACATCATGGGTCTGTGCAGCTCTCGCAGCCGGACAGCTGAGCAGGTAGATGGCAGTGAGGCTGTGGGCATTTCCAGCAAATGTTCACAGCCAAACTGCCAAACTCCCCCCCAGAGGGTGGTTGAGTTGACCAGCTCATCAGCTGCTGAGAGGTCACCTCCAGAGGCTACAGGTGTCAGACGTGAGGCTGAGGATGTGTTAGGGGGAACCCAGACACACCCAGCCAGCAAGGTGTTAAAGACAGAAAGAAAGACAGTATGGAAGCATTTTTTTCCTCCAAGAGCTGGGAGAAAGTCCAGCAGGAGGGAAGAGGTTGAGGAGAACCTCAAGGTCCATGAATCAGGACCGTGCAGCTCCAACGCAGAGCAGGAAAAAGGTAGTGAGGCTGTGGGCATTTCCAGCAAATGTTCACAGCCAAACTTCCAAACTCCCACCGACAGCGTGGTTGAGTTGGCCTGCTCATCAGCTGCTGAGAGGTCACCTCCAGAAACTAGAGGTGACAAAGATATTGTTGAGGATGTGTTAGAGGAAAACTCAACACACCAGACCAAAAACTTGGTAAAGATAGAAAGCAAAAGCGTCTTGGAAGATCCTCCAAGAGCTGGGAGAAAGTCCAGCAGGAGGGAAGAGGTTGAAGAGAACCTCAAAGTCCAAGATGAATCAGGATCGTGCAGCTCCAGCACTGTGAATGCAGAGCAGGAAATCTTTTATTCCTGCAAGAGTTCACAGTCAAACTTCCAAACTCCCACCAACAGCGTGGTTGAGTTGAACAGCACATTAGCTGCTGAAAGGTCACCTTCAGAAATTAGAGGTGACAAAAACATTGTTGAGGATGTGTTAGAGGAAAACTCAACACACCAGACCAAAAAAGTGATAAAGACAGAGAGAAAAAGAAAGACGTTATGGAAGCGTCTTTTTCATCACAAAGCTGAGAAAAAGTTCAGCAAAAAGAGTGAGACTGAAGACAACATGGGACAGTGTAGCTTAAACAAAGGCAATAAGAATGCTGAGGTGGAAGAAACTGATGTTGTGTGCAATTCAGACAAATGTACACAACAAAAAATTCCCACCAAGAAGATGGTCAGGTTCAAGAATACCCAAAAGCCACCTTCAGAAACTGGTAGTGATAGAGATGTAGCAGAGGATGTGTTAAGGGAGAACTCAACACAACAAGAGAAAAGAAAGTCATTCTGGAAGCATATCTTTCATCGCAAAGCTGGAACAACGTTGAGCAAGAAGGAAGAAACTGAAGGGAGCCACCAGGTCAAAGATGAAAGAAACTCTAAAGAGGTGGTCAAAACAAATAAAGCCCAAAAGTCTGATGAAGATAAGCACAATCTCAAGGCCAAAACACAACCAGCAAAATCAGAGCAAAAAAACACCAAAAATCAATACTGTGCAAAAAAAGAAAACATTAAGAACGTCTATGAAGTGGGCAGCAAGATAGGTCAAGGAGGAGGTGGAGCTGTTTATGAGGGCAAACGTTTATCAGATGGCCTGGAAGTAGCACTAAAATTTGTCTGCAAGAGGGAGTGGGGAGACAGCATGTGTGTACGTGGTTACATCACACTCTTTCCTTTAGAGGTAGGGCTTATGATCCTCATGCAAAAAGGTCCCCCCGTTCCAGAAATCATACAGTTAATCGAGTGGTACAATACACCCCGAAACTATATCTTGGTCCTAGAGCGACCCCCTAACTTTGTGGAAATGACCACATTTTTGTCAGAGAATAAGGGCATCCTAAGTGAAGATAAAGCACGCATCGTCATGCGCCAAGTAGTGAAAGCAGCATGCACATGCCTTGAACGAGGCGTTTTCCACAGGGACATCAAACTTCAAAACCTGCTAGTGAACAAAGAGACCTTGGACGTCAAACTCATTGACTTTGGCTGTGGAATACAAATAAAAAATTCAGGCTATAGGACATTTTCAGGGACATTTTTATACTGTCCCCCTGAAGTTTATATCAGAGAACGATACTACGCAGAGCCGACGACAGTGTGGTCTCTGGGAATACTGCTGTACAGGATCGTATGTGGCAGCTATCCTTATGGTTTCATAACAAACATCTTAAATTCCAGAAGTTTTCGAGACGAGCGCTTGACTCCAGAGCTCTGTAATCTAATACGTTCTTGTACAGAGTCCAGACCAGAGGACAGAATTCGTCTGAACGCAATTCTCCAGCATTACTGGTTTAAAGAACAACAGCCTTCATAAATGATTGTTTTGTCATCCGACAGTAAAAAAAATGACAAAGAAATTGAAAAAAAAATGTACAAAAATTTTTTAAAAAATTGCAAAAAAAAATGAAAAAATTGAAAAAAAATTGAAAAAACGTACAATTTTTTAAAAAAAGACAAAAAACAAAAAAAATTGAAAGAAAAAAATGAAAAAATTGAAAAAAAATTGAAAAAACGTACAATTTTTTAAAAAAATGACAAAAAAAATTGAAAGAAAAAAATGAAAAAATTGAAAAAAAATTGAAAAAAAAAGTACACATTTTTTTTAAAAAAATGACAAAAAAATTGAAAGAAAAAAATGAAAAAATATTTGTTATAAAAATAAAAAGGTTATAAAACAGAAATATTCTAAAACATGTTTTTAAATATTGATATTTTATAACCCAAACGTTAAAACTGTGTGACTGTGAGATTTTTATGATGGTCTTCATCACTGTATGACATCCAAGCATGTTTTCAAAGTGTCTTATTTTTACTAAACGTTTCACATAATACTTTAATTTTAAATGACCTTTACACATGTAAATTCAACACAGAGGTACACAAGTGTCAAACTCCCACAATGCAGCGCTGCTCTGATACACATCACTTAAATTAGCCCAAATAAACCTTTAAAATAAAGATTAGAAACAATATGAAACAGGGTCACTGCTACTTTAGGTGAACTCAAACAGATAGTAAACCCACAATAATGATTCACTCACCGTTTACTAAATCTTTCTCCAAGTTACTTATTTAAGCTCCTATTTAATTAAAGCTGGATTTACAACTTTTATCATAAAAGCAAGGTGAACTCTGTCATGTTATCTGTACTAAAACTCAAATGAATAATGTACATTAAAATTGTGGTATTAATAATAGCTTATGTCTCTTGTATGTGAACAAATGTAAAGGACAAACACACATGAGGTGTTGGAAGTGAATTTATTGTGTAAACGACAATGATCTCGTTCTGCAGGTGTCTGTCGTTCCTCACCTGTGAGATGATGAAAGATCACACCTTTAATACAGGTGTCAAATGAACACTAGTCCGGAGTCACGCGTGTCAATAAAAAAGTGTACATGAAAGTTGATGCAAATATGTATATTTTACACTATATATGCATATTGTATTTTACAGTTTCAATGATTTCACTATTAGGAAAGACATCGCTGACGCATTGTTTCTTGTGTTTTTTTTCTACAAAGACAGTAAAGAAAAAAGAACAAAGAAGGCGTTTTATAATTTATTGTAAAACTAAAATGTTACATTTACATTAAACCTGGTAGCAGTTCAGGGTTGGTTACAATCGAGTCACAGTAACTCATATTCTTTGGTCATTTTTAGGCAGAAACTGCATTTACAGGATCTGTGTGTGTGTAACTTATACGCTGTGATTGGTGGTTAGTTTGCGGTTTAGTAGACGTAGCTCGCAGTGAAGAGACTGTGTTGAGGCCTGGCCTGCCTGACCTGAGGGTTTGTATTCACCCTTTGATGCCAGACCACTGATCTGAAACAAAAAACCCAAACATATTCAGTCAGTGTACGATCACTTCACTTAAACCTCAGTCAGGTTTAAAATAATGTAAATCAACAACACTACACACGTTTAAAAGGTTAACCAATACACTTATTTAAGAAGGATGCTTTCTAATGCCATAGAACCTTTCTGGTTGTATGGTTCCTTTAAAGGAAAGAACCTTTAAAAAACACTTCTGTGAAACAGTTTCACAGGAAGAAAAGTTGAGTAAAACCCAAGCATTTCTCTATGGCATGGCTGTAAAGAGCATCTGTAGCACTTATTTGTCTCGGTGTACATGTGTCGGGTCACCTCTGCACACGTGACAAATGCGTCCTGCGCTGCCTTCTTGTTCGCCCGCTGACCCTTCCACGCAGCAAGAGCTGAGGCCTGGAGAGCACGGCCGTACGAGAAGGTCAGCTTCCAGGGTTTGGGCAGGGGGGTCTGGTTAATGGCATTCAGATTCAGAGAGGCCTCCTCTTCACTCTGGCCACCAGAGAGGAAGCAGATGCCTGAGGAGCAAACAGGAGAAGCATTAGAGCTCAGATGGAGACCATATTCTGGAGTCCACAGGGGGTGGTCTTACCTGGTACAGGTTTTTTTTGTTTTTATGTACGTTCATTATCTAATCTTGGAGAAAACGTACCTTCTCAGTAACATACTGGCATCTCAGGAGATCAGGATCTCCATCTGGGAGGATCTCAGGTTCAACAGTGGGGACCAGGCCATTCTGTAAAGCAGTAAATCACTTCAGTTTGCATCTCTCAGAATTAGCAAAGAATAAACAAACCTCAGATCTTAGCCTCATAACAGAATAATACTAAAAATTATTATTATTTTAAAAATCAAAATTATTATGGAGAAGGTCCAGCCAACACTGCTCTGAAAATCTCCTTTACAAACCGAGCAGATAGAAGCAACACACCTATGGTACCTGAACACAGGAAGCACTGTTCAATGTCAACAGCTGCCTCACCTTAATCCCAGCGACGATGCACTTATTCTTGATGACTTGTGGAAACAGAACCCCACTGTCGGACCTCTGGTACAGTCTCATGGAAGATCACACCACCCACACTTTCAGAGATGAAGCATCTACAGAAGACAAGGTCACGGAAGCTACGGCGGTTCTCCTCAGTTCTCCACGTTTGCCATTGTCCCTAGAACACAAAACTAACATCTGATCATGAAACCCAATGACTTCTGAAAAATTATAGTTCATTTCTCATGACAAAAATGAGAGTAAAATTAAATGATTATTTCTAAAAGAAATACCCTTCATAGGGAACCACTGAAAACTGACTGGATGTTTCATGACACATTGGACTCCAGGATTCCCTTTCCAGGAGCTACAATGGAAAGAGATGGAAACTGGTGGGTCATGCTGAGAAGAGCAGAAGGTGAATCTCTGCATTTAGCAGCTCCGGTTCCGTCCACATCTGTCCTAACTGCTGAACTGCAGCCGGATGATTTTAACCTGAAACTGCCCGCGTTTCCGTTCAGAAACACACAACAGTAACCAAAGCATTTCATCCCAACACGACCCGCTCCGAACATCTCCGGGTCAGAACCTGCGCTGCTGCTGGCGGACGAACACGAGGCATCGCAGCACAGACGCCGACATTCATCAGATGTTGAACTAACAAGAGTTTATCCTTACCTGGTGTTGGGCAGTGGGTCAGAACCGATGGGTCCGAACAGGGCTGCATTTATAAGAGGCTGGACCGAAGCGAGGCGGGCGGGCGGAACCTCCAGTAACGCCATTGGATGAGACGCGAAACGGGCGTGAGAATATCTGCCTGTGTGGCTTTGGTTCCGGGTGCCAAAGGTCCAATGGGCCAGATGTGAACGAGAGAACAGAACTGGATAAAACAATGGGATCGATGTACGTGTTTAATGCTGCAAACTCACACCATAGCTCACGATGAACCCTTTCTTGTGACCGTCTTCAGCTGCGTTAGTTAAAGGCTCTTATTGTAAATATAAGCCTCTCTAACTCACGTGTGTGTGAAAACTTACCTACACTTTACACTGAGTAAATGATGTTCTGGTTCTGGTTCTGCAGTAACAGCAGCAGTAAATGAAGTCAGACTCATGCACAGCAGTCAGGATGAGTTAATATGTGCATATGAATGGCTTTCATTCATTCAGTGTAAAACCATCAGGGAGTTTTTACAGTCTTTTTGAAAACAAGCTGCATAGTACTGAGAACCTGAGTTTGAGTTTTTGAGCTTTTCTTTAGACCCCACAGCTCAAATGATGAGTCTTTATTATAGATTGTTTAATTTTAACCCGAGAAACAACAGATTGCAGTTTTATATTACAAAACTGACATTTCCCCTCAAAATCCTATAGAGGGCTTTACTTGTGTTATCATGAAAATACCCTCATCCTATCACAGTTTCACACACGTTAGGAGAAGAGGGCAGGTATTTAACATTTGTTCATAACAGGACGTAACTTGTTTTTGTGGAGAAAGTTCCTCTGCTTCTGTCTGGCCACAGAGATCCAGCTCAGACCTCAAATATCCAACTATTGCAATAATCACGAAACATTTTACATCTGTTATTGTTGAATATTATATGATCAGAGAAGACAGTAAGTGGGTTGCAGTGTGTCCAGAGGTCCAGAGATGAGGATGGTGACATGTGACATGGCTTTATGTCCCATGTAGACCTTGGACCTTCAAAACAAAGACACAATGACATTAAAATGCCATCATAATGCCGTCATCATAAATTATTATTGTTATGAAGATAAATGCAAAGAAACTTCACATATGTACTCAAACACTTCTGTGAATAATCTGAGATTATTATTCTTATCTAATCTGGGACTGTCTTCTTAAACAAGCAAAACAGCTGCTTGAGATGCAATATGTTAGTAGCAACTCACAAATTTGCTTATGTACTGCAAAGCCATTTTAGAAATGCAGGAAGAGCAGTTTAAAACGGATGTTTACTTTATTGCCTCTTTTAGATGGAGTTCTCCGTCACACACTCCTGACTGCTGCTCATGAGAGATCACAGCCGATTGCACCAACAGGAAGCCACACAGCTCCACCCAGGAAGTGAAGGGAGTTCATGGTCCTGTCTGACACACAACAGACCCTCAGCAGGGGCAATTATGTTGAAGAAAAACAGGATATAAGATGGTTTACTTTATTGAACATAATCTTATATAACAAAACATGTAAATGATATTTTTCACTTTCACTTTTATACATGTGTACAGCACATTTTAGCTACTTAAAATATCAAGCCCCAATGTCAACAAAAGAAAACCCAAATAATTCTTATTTGTATGGACTTCCTGTCCTCCCACTACTTCCTGTGAGGCGAACTGAACGGGTTTTGATCACTGCAGGTCCTGTTTAATTCATTTATTCTTTAACTGTTTTTAACCAGTTATCATGACTGCGTGTTGTGATGCATCACACTGACCACTCACATGTGCTTATCATTCAGACGTCATTAACAGCACATGCTGACATGTGATAGTCACAACAACATCTGAACCTGCATGACAGGGACTGTCAGTTTTAAAATGATACTGACAAATTTAAACGTAAAATGCATGTGATTACGTTTGCTGGAATAACACATAACAGGGCCGTATGGACTGACCTTAAACTGTCTCCAGCACTAGGAGAAGAACACTGATATATATATATATATATATATATATACAGAACCTAAAGTAAACATACATTTTGAATGTTAGTGAATGTTTTGTTCATTGCTCTTGGCTGAAGTGGATAAAATAACTGAGTTTTTACTCAAACCCTTAAAAGAAAACTCTGCATTATGTGATTGTCCTGGTCTCCCTGGGTTTCCCATTTCTGGATTAAACTTTGTACCAGCTTCTCTACTGCCAATCACACTCCAGTCTCTTGTTTGGATCATTAAACTGTTTGTCTGTGTTTGTAATCTGTCTCTGTGTCTTTTTTTCAAGCCTCATAGTTACAGACATCAACAGACAGCTCATCAGTTACAGACATCACACAACAGATGCATGAAGTTTGCTTTATTTTATTCGTTCATGATCTTGACAGGTGATACACAATATGCAATAGTAGATAGACTTAAGAAAGATACAGATATAGTTGTTCTTAGGCCAGTATAACAGAATTATACTAGAAATGTGATAAGCAAAGAGTTTCATTAATGCAGGAAAATATGATTTGTTTTAGCTATATGTTAAACTCTCCTCACAAGATGTTGTGAATCAAGAAGACGTATTTCACAAACGTCTGTTCTGTTTAATTAAAACCATTTTTTTTTAACCACATGGCTCTGGCCACAACATCATTGGAATAATCCCTTCCTTCTGTTCCTTCATCCACTTTGCTGTATGATTTAATTTTTCCTGGACCTGCGTTATACGCCGCTATTCCTCCTGAAACAGATATTACACCATATTACAAAACGAGGCACGACACCGATTCTCACACTCAGACGTCTGCGGTACCTTTCAAACACTGTTCTTGAGTCCAGCCTTTGCCTTTCATTGCATTAATGAAGTCAATGAGAATCTGAGTTGCTTGTAAGAAATGATCCTTACTGTCCACGGCACCCACTGGCCCGTGGATGTGGGAAACCTGAAAGAAACATCAGAAAAATGTTATAATAATTTAGTAGTTTCTGATGTCAACAGAGCTGTTTTCTAACTGACCTGCATGAGTCCATAGGCTACGCCGGAGGCATTGTAACCAGTACTCGATAAATGGTTAACATTTGCTCTGGTCTCTCTGGATATAATGGCAGCGATCACAGCTGGGTCCATCCTTTTTTCGCTGGCAACATCTAAGATTTTTCCCCTGTACTTCCAAAGTAGCTTCAGATCTGTCTGAGCCAGTTTCTCAGAGGCTGCAACACCTTGAAAAGAATGAATGATTGTTAACAAACTGTAACACAGTGCATGTGTTTGTAAATGAACATGATAACATGAAGAAAAAAGACATGACGAGCAGTCTTACCCATTTCAGGTAACCTGTCCTGTCTTGCTGTTTCTGCAGACGCTCCACTTGTGTCAACTTTTGTGATGTCTCCATAAATGCAGGCTGGGAATAATGTAGAAGATATTACCATATGAACATAAGATACAGCAGGTGCAATTTAGATACAGTTAAGCAACATCACATGACATTAAATGTGACACAGTCCAATAAACAGATACAAACTTACCCATGATGATGAGACAGACGTTGCAGCAAATGTCCACAATCTCACCTGAACCGTTAGTTTCACTCTCTGTGTTATTTGAGCGTTTGTGGCGCAGGGTGGGAACCAGCAGAGAACCCAGTAAGTGCTGACGTGCCTTTAAACAGACAGGACACATGAATTACTGCGTCACTTACATGGGGCTCATATGAAAATGTTTTTTGTACAAACTCTATTTTTAGACAGCAGCTGCAGCACAAGCTACAGTAAAACAACCTTAGAAGGTCTGATTTCTTTCCTTATAGCGCCACCCTGTGACCAAACCTCTTACAAGAAGCTGTCAGATGATTTACCCTGTACATCTCATTGGTCAAGTGTTATCATTTGTAATGATAATATTGGAATATTTTGGTGTACTTTTAAAAGTTAGATAAAAATGGTCACATTCAGGTGAAAATTGAACGCCGCTGTATTACATGTAAGATTCAACATTTTTGCCCTCGCTCATTGTAGTGTGCTGGTCGTGTTTTATGTGTGTGTGTATTTATCCATTGCATGGGTCACACCAGCTCTTACATCCTCAGCTCAGAGAATAAATTCATCGCAGCCCTGGGGAAACTCACAGTGTGACGCGTCTGAGTTCCAGGAGAGACGGCAAGTGTTTGTCAAATGTGATGTGTAATAAAATCCAGACAACAGCTCTGATTGATGGTCAGTGAGGTGTTTGTGTTGTAACAAACAATAATGCATTACAGAGAGTTAATAAACATGTGCTTCAGGTTTAACAACATATGAAACTTTCACCCACAAACAGACACTTCAGATTGCAGAGGAAGATCAATCTTTATTTATTGAAACTGCTTGCATACAAAATATATTGCACTATAACCAAACAATGTCAACATAAACCAGTCTGTTCTGCTATTATGTACAAAGAAATTATTACCCAAAGTGCAGTAACATACAGTTCAGTATCTACAGTATCATGTTCATTTTTCAGCTCCTTTTCAAACCACAATAGCCTATGATGTGTGCAAGAAAAGGTTTTACATTGTGTCAAATTTTCATATACATTCCAGAAAAATAAATAAGGAAACAGTCTGTTTGGCAACATTTCAAAGACTCTGATCATCGGTTGGAACAGACTGCAGTGAACTGTGTAAAAATACTGAGTAAACCATTTAACACCTTATTTTGAAGCTAGATTTAAGAGCCAGGTAGCTAGACCAGTGGTGTCAATTCCAAAACAGAGAGCTGTGATTCTACCAGCTATTTATTTTATTTGGGTCCATCAGTTCTCACAGGACACTGGTCCAGGCAAATCACTTTAAAACTAGTTTATAAGCTTAACAGCTAGAGCCGTTGGCTAGTAAGAGAAACAGGAGCAGAACAGATTAAAGGAGTCGGCTACATCCTAACCAAACGCTGTACAATCAAATAAGAGCAGAAGAACTATCATGGTCAACGTTACAGTAGATTTCAAAAGGATCGTGGGTTCAGAAAACAGCACTGCGTCTTTTACAAAATGTAAACTAAAGTTTAATGCACAAGCACTAATTAGATAAGACAAACGGTTTTCATATCAAAGTTAACATTGTGTTTCTTCATCCCTTTCAAAAAACAAATTCAGCTGCAAAAAGTACAGTAGACTCAAAGTTAGCAAAGATATCTCAACTTGAGTTATGTTGACAGCATACATGTGATTCACCCGCTGTGGAAATCATCACATTCTAGTTTATTAGAAGTTTACAGATTATAAAGTACTTGCAGAGGAACAAACATGGTAAGTGCACATTTAAAGTTCAATCTAAAAAGAACAACAACAATTTCCACACACATGACGTAATATACAGTATGCAACCCCACAGATAAACACTTTCAGTCTATGACAGAGACACTGTTAAAGACGTCTGATGTTACAGATGTCTGATGATACAGATGACAGCAGAGCAGAAGGCAGTTTACTGAGGCCAACATGTTAGTCTGAAGTTACTGATGTCTGATCACCT
This sequence comes from Yasuhikotakia modesta, assembly GCA_036877545.1. Classification (NCBI taxonomy): domain Eukaryota; kingdom Metazoa; phylum Chordata; class Actinopteri; order Cypriniformes; family Botiidae; genus Yasuhikotakia; species Yasuhikotakia modesta. Next base: position 5,857 of record JBAJNP010010078.1, on the reverse strand, counting down.
CCTCTCATTTATGAGCCACATGGAAGGTGAACGTATCTGAGCTAATGAACAAATGGCTAACTGTTCTACAAATGTAAAGCTATGCTAACTGGCTAAATAAGGTTTAATCTGGTGACTGAAACACTTCGTTAGCATTGGTGTCTCTATAGTTGGACTATGACTTCTACACATTGACCCTTTAATGCAGGAGACTAGTTTCATTAGGTTAAAACCTTGACTACTCACAGTTCAGCCATGACAGATGGTTTAATGGAATCCTGACTTCAGACATACAAATGTTTTGAAATACATGCAGCACAGAGAGAAAAAACGATCATAACAAATGTTTCTTATCAAGCTTGTCTTTTCTTCCCTGATTTAAACATCCAGATTATGACACTGTCCACTCTAGTTAAAGGCACAGATCAGACACATTTTTTTCTTTATTTTCTGGTTGTTTTTTGCTCATGATGTGATCGCACATCAACATGGGCTCGAGTTAAGCGTGTAAAAACAACATATACCATGCGATCAGCCTTAACTGACAGAACCAGAGCACAAATTCATCCTTTAATGCATTTTATTACAGGAGATTGTGGAAAACAAAATCCCTACAAACCAATTGCTGGAAAATAAACTCTTTTAAAGACATGATTCCATTTCTGAGATGATTTATCCACAGCTTCTGTTAGTTTCATAGGTAGTTGTTTAGAAAGTCAATCAGAAAACATGAAGCTTCAGTTCTGATTTAGAGACGGTTCCTCTAATCACTGAAGCTACCAGATCAACACACCGAACAGAGACCCGGCTCGTCTTTATGTTCTGCTAACAATGACAGAGTGCGTCATGTCTCTCGACAGCTCTACTCACCTGGTTCTCTTTGGCCTAATGTGTCTCTAATGAAGAAGCATCTGGGTTGGTGGAGCTGAGTGTGATTATGGGGGGCCTGTTTTTCTACGAGACCCCGTTCACCACAGCTTGGCTGTCTGATCCGTCCTGCTTGTCTTTCTTCATCCCTCGATCCTTCACGGCTCTGGGCCGGTTTCCTCCGCTGTCTCCTGTCAGACTTTGAGCTCCTCGGCTGGTGTGGACACTCCTCTCATTATTGCCGTCTACTCGGATCTGAGGAACAGAAAGACAGCTGAACTATTCTGTAGATGAAAATCCTCAAACCATATACTATTTTGTGGAAATTATTTTCCTAAACAACAATCACTCTTCTCGTTCTTTATTATGTCCATTCAGCATGTAATGAGTGATAACTCATTACCACAGATTATTACACGAAACGCATGTAATAAATGTAAAGAAATATAACCTGCAGTGTGTCTCTGGAGCTTCGAGTGCGAGACTCGTTCCAGTGCATGTCTTCAGCTGCACAAAACACAAAAATCATGAACGACACAAACTCTACAACACTAACGACACATTTACCAAACGCTTGTGTCCAAAGTGACACAAACAGCATTTGAAGTATTCATGTTTTAATGTGTTTCCTGGGAATAAGCTGAAACAAATAAGCTGATAAAACTTAAATTTACAACTCAAATATTTAAAGGTAGACAGTTACAGAGGTTAGCAATTAGCATAAGATCCGCCCCTCCCTCCACAGTGCTCTCAACAGCCACATGTTATCTGTACATCTGCCTTTAAAGAGAAGCTTTGAACATTTGACCAAATACTGAAGATGATCATGAAATAGGCTTTATAAACAGCACTAAACAGCACTGACCTTTATATCCTCCTCTTCCTCTGCCCCCACGACCCCGGGGTCCTCCACCCCGTTTGCGCCCATCTGGGGCTCTTTTAGGGTAACCCATGGACTCCTCATCTGTGGGGGCCAGAGACCAGTCGCTCAGTTCCTCTCTGTGGTCAGACTCCGTCTCTGAGGCATTAGACGCTTCAGAGTTTGTACCTGAAACAAACCAGAACACAAGAATCCTTTAAAGGGACCTGCCTTTAAATCACACTTTATAAAACGTGTTAATTTCTCTTCATTAAATAACATAGCACACATTAAATCAAGCACACATTAAATGTGTGAAAGCTGAGAGACACTGAAAACAATACATGTCAAACACATTTCAGATGTTTGTAGGTTTGCTCCAGTCAGTTTCAGGTTTATGCAGAATTCCCAAATTTTTGACTCTCAAAAAAAGTGAATCATTTGTTTTTCTTGGCAGTCAAGACAACAGGTGGTTAAAATACCTGCAATAAGCAGGTGAACTCAGCAGAGAAAAACTAGCATGTGTCTGCTAAACGTGCGGTTTAGGACTGAGTAGTTTTGGATCTGCTGTACCTGAGGCCAGTGTTGGGCCCCTCCTGCCTCTCCCCCCCCGACCGAAAGGCTTTCCGCCTGCCCCTCGCGACGGCCCCATGCCATTATCAGCCACGAAGGGTTTGTCCTTCTCAGGTCTGTTTGCAGGAGCTCTGGGTCCTCCACCGATCTGCCTCAGCTGCTCATCGATCTGCAGTCTTTCCATCCTCAGCTGATCCACTTCCTGTGCAAACATCAGCCGTGAACCACTGATGTCATTAATCATTAATCTCCACATGGATTAAACTCTTACTTTCAGATAGTTTAGATGGTAGTCCAGCAGAATCCGGGCGTTTGAGATGCTTTCCTTCGTTCCCACAAACACAAACGGCACCATTCCCTGTAATTGCAATAAAAAAAAATTAAACTGACACACACACACAGACAGACACACACACACAGACAGACACACACAGACAGACAGACACACACAGACAGACAGACAGACACACACAGACAGACAGACACACACAGACACACACACACAGACAGACACACACACACAGACAGACACACACACACAGACAGACACACACACACACACACACACAGACAGACAGACACACCTCATCTAATGGCGACTGCTTTTTGTCATTTTCTGGTTCCACTCGAACCCGAACGACCCCAGATTTATCCACAACCTCTTGAATCAGTTTCCCACTCTTGCCAATGACTTTTCCTGCAAAAGAGAAACATCACTGATGATCTTCATCACACAGCAGATGAGGAGGAACGTGGTTCTTTGTTTTGCTCCTACCGACTAGATTTTTGGGAACTTTGATAATATCTTCGGAAAACTCAAGGTAACTTCTGGCTTTCCGCACTGCCTCCTGGTCCTGGAATTCACACAAATAAATCCATGACAAATGCTAGGCGGTCCAAATACCAGTCTTGTGTTTTAGACAACTTACAACATCATAAAATCATTTTAAGGATACAATGTTTGACTACAGAGAAACTTTAAGCATCTTACACTGATAATACAGAAGAAACACGAGTAGTAGAATGAATTCTGTACCTCTCCATAGATGTGAAACGTGCATGTTTCCTCATCCAGATCAATGGTGGTGACCCCCGGGATCTTCCGGGCCTGTTGGATATTCGCCCCATGAGTGCCAATGGCCAGACCCATGAGGTCATCACGGACCACAAACTGCTCGTGGAACCGGGAGGCTAGCTGCCGAGAACTCTGGAGACAAACAGAGAACAGAAAGTTTCCTTTATTTGCTTTTAAAGTTCTAGATTCAAGGTTTGATATCTGGATCTTCAATAACTAAACCAAAATCTATACGAAGCTTATGTAACTGTAAATGTAGTTTTACATTTCATCAGTGTATCATGTTGTGTCCTATCAAGGGCATGAGCATAACAGCTGTTCACAAGCATGCATGCTAACACATTCACACCTGTTAAATATAGACTAAACACACTGTGTATTTGTGTCCAGTAATGTGCTGGTGACATTCCAGTTTAAAGCTATAAACCAATAACACACACACATATCCTTCATTCATTCATATTAAAGCTGTTTAATATCATGATACTGTTAACTAAGAAAGAAACTGTTGGGGCGTGTGTTGCTGACTAGCTGTGAGTCTGAGACTAGTCTGCCGGCGGTACCGTACCTCCAGCTGTCTGCTGGCTTCCTCATTCCTCAGTATCAGACCCAGTTTGGTCCGCAGACTTCTGAAGTGCATGTCGCTCAACATGGTGATCCGCCTCGCCGTCACCTCATTAACAGACTGGAACAAAAGAATCAATCCACTTAATTAAACTAAAACCCATTGTAAACAACGGTACAGTATCAGACTGACACATTAGGACGTACCAAAATAACCAGCTGCTTCTCATCAGAGTCGTACGTGACGTTAAACGCCCCGATGGCTTTTTTAAAGTCTTTGTGAGCAGAATCTTTCACACACCTGTCAAACAAACAAACACACACCTGTACAGAAGAACTGTAACCTGTGAACTGAAGCATTCACACCAGAGATTAAAACACAGATAAGTATGTGGTGATTAAATACACCGGGATTAAAGTACATTTGTCTCAGGTCTTCAGGAACATCCAGTCGGGTTTTGAGGAAGGTGTTTTTTGAAGCGGATTTGTTGGGGTTGACGGGTCGTAATCTCTCTAATGTCACGATTTCATTCAGTGTGGCGTCACAGGCTGCATATTCTATGACGTAAAACTAGATGCAAAGAAAAGAGTAACATTTTAAAATTATACGTAACAAACATGAGACAAAACAGATTAATAATTTTATGATTATGTAATTTTAACAGATGAATAATTTTCTACTCTATCTACAAATGTTTAATTATTACTTTGTCTCATTTGTCGTTTTTGTTTATTAAACCTCTTACCTCTCCTTTTACCATCCGAACTTTGGCTAGCCACCATCCACACGGCTCCTTATCATTCGCCCTGGAATACACCTGTAAACAGACACATAATGTCCCACAACAAACTCATTTGAAAGGTTTAGTGTGTTTTTGTTTCATACCTCCACTTCATCGCTCTCGCTGATCTCCTTCTGAAAACTGGCTGGAGGTGGAAAACGAACATCCTGGAAGGGAATCTGTCGCTCCGGCTGCCAACTGCAAAACAATTATTCATAAACATTTCTCTGCAAAATCTTACATAACCCATATCATGAGAAAACTGTATAGAATAACAGTGTAAATTCATAACACAACACATCACTGTATTTGTGGGAACTCACTTGTTCTCAAAAGCCACAGTGACGGTATTTTCATGAACATCTTTAATTAAAGCCTGCAGAAAAACAACAAGTCAATACATTCTCCCCGGCTGTGTTTAAATACTAGTGAGCTGTCTATGAAGACGTGTTGACAGACAGCTCACTATAACCCAACATGCTTCATCTGCAGAGGAAGGATTTATTAAGCGAGCAGTTCAGCACGAATGAAGCATCACTGAACATATGAATGGATAATAAACGTCACATAGTGTTCAGTGTTTATAACCTCATGAGTCTATTAACACAGTTACGTTCACAACACATCAGCAGTCGCGAGTCATCAGGTGCTGGTCTGCATTAATATGCGTTAATAAAACACTCGATACGATCATATTTTGACGCCCATGATCGCGCAAACGCGCGTCGCGAGGCCCGCTGACACAACGGGCCTAGCGCACCGTCGCGTCGCGGCGCTGACACTGAAACACACGCAGCGCGAGACGTGACGCGCACCTTGTAGAACGCGCCGCTCGCGCCGCGCACTTCCACCGCGAGCTCGTCCATGACGCCAGTAATGCAACGCAAACGGATGACGGTCCTCGCGCTCCCTGCGACACACCGACCCGTTACTGCCGCGAACGGCGACGCTCGTTCGTGTTTTCACGGAAATGGACGCGGAACATGGACGCGGAACATGGACGCGCAGCTGCCGCGCGCTGATGTAAACACACAACAGCCCCGTCACGTGACTCCTGGACACGCCCCCGTCACGTGACTCCTGGACACGCCCCCGTCACGTGACACGAATCATTCTTACTGAACTTCATCCTGTTGAGATTAAAAGACATTAAAGCCG
>JBAJNP010010077.1:0-17038 GCA_036877545.1 Yasuhikotakia modesta | reverse complement strand
ACACACACACACATATATATACATACAGTATATACACTGGATATTATACAAGCCGATTACAAACCAGAACTATGCATGTATGTGTGTGTGTCTGTATTTATATATGTGTGTGTGCGTGTGTTTATGTATGTTATGGTTTGTTAGTCATTGCACACTAATGATAACATCTGTTTATTATAGACGAACAGATAAGTATGTTATGTATATAAGTGTGTGTGTCTGAATCCAGATCGTGTGCATATTTTAAACAGCAATCTATATTAAATATTCCTGATTCGATTCAGATAAACTGTTGGTTTATGTATTACATAATACGTAATGTAAATTCAACGTGTTGACATTAAACAGACAGTTACTTCTTTCTGCAAAACGCCAAGGCTGTATCTGGTTGCAGGAAGCAACATAAAACTGTGCAATTTGATAAAAATATTGACGACATGCGTTTAATTTCCCTGTGTGTGTTTAACACAAGCGTCGGTTAATGTACTGCATAAGAAGAGGAACTGTGTGACATGTCAGGGCTGTGCTAAATAACTCACTGCTGTAAATGAGTGAATTTTTTCTGCTGAAGGAGGCTGTGTCGCATTGGGTATATAAACCTGCATCAGCTGACATGTGTCGCAATTTATCTGCACATACATGCAACACAGTGTCTCCTCATGGATTTAGATATCTGTATATATGTATGGGACAGCCGTATTCAATCAGTTTTAAAGGACTGCGGTGTGTGTGTGCGGCTGTGATGATACCGTGAGAACATTGGAGTCACTGTATGAATTAGTGTTTCGCGTTGACAGATGAAGCAAACACAAAGAGGAAGTGTTCACCCTGTGTAAACTGATTTGATTGGTCCAACGCTGCAACATTGCTAAACACCTTTGTACTTCGCTAGTAAAACGCACTAAAACTTTCCATGAGGCCTTTTTACTTGATCTTCTGTAGGAAAGATTTTCTTTGATCCATTTCTCTCTCTCTCTTTCACTTTATCGGACCCCCAGGGACCCAAAAGGGCCCTACAAATGATCTATATATCAGTTATGAGTAAGCGCCAAGAAAAAATGGCTGGAAATTGGCACTAACATACATTATTTTTCTGTTTTTTATTAAGAAAAGAAAATCGTCTGAGTCACGGCCGGAATTTATATAAGATTATGTTATTTAGGACCTCTCACAGCTAGATTAATTTCATAACACCCTTTTTGATTCACCTTTCGGGTTGGACACACACACACACTATAGTAAAAACTACAAACACAGGCATGAATTCTCTCTCTGGCACTTCAACAAATTTCAGGAGCGAATCTCCACTTATCAAAACAGCCACCAGGGAAAACCACCACAGATGTACAGGGAAAACCATTCAAACCGCTATCCTCCGATTCCCAGCAGACCCTGTGTGAAAGGACCAGCGCCGGTTTTCAATGCACTGAAGCGTTCGCCGCAGGAAGCACTTATTGTTTAAGAGTCTCATGACATTTGTGGCCCCCAGTCCTCACCGACCTCGACAGCTTCAAATCTATCTGACCTTTGGGTCATTTTCAGTTCATGTGACTATATCATCAGCATGTATCCTGATTTGCAATGTTCCTCGGACGCAAGCATTCAAACCGCTTTCCATTAATAGGATACACTTATTATTCCATCAATTTTCCACTGGAAGCACAAAATCCCATCCATTTTTCGTGAGAATTTTTTAAAGATGCTTTATATAAACCAAAACCAGCATTAAATTATAACAGCATAGCGATTCCCTAATTCATCAAACTTAGACATTCAACCTAAGTTGAGCCATTCGACCATTTAACTTTTTCCACCTAATTTTTAGGAAAAGTTTTGGGGAAATTAGCTAATATTAACAGCTTGACCTGGTCCCAAATTAGACGAGTGACTGAAAAAAAGAAGCTAAATCTCTATTTTATTCTCTATTCTGCAACCCTGTTACGCATCTATTGCAAAGTTTCAGGTTCTGTTTGTGCCCTATTCTGCAATTTCACAAAGTGACAAATAACATGCTTGAGTACATTTGCTTGTAGCATTTTAAAAATGTAATAAAGTAAATAATCATAATAAAGTAAAATCATTTATGATTTGTTTTGCATTAAACGTACTAATGATAAATAAATAAATAAATAAAATAAATACATCTCAATAATGTATCTCTACACAACAGACGCTCGTGTTGACGTCACGTGGGCTGTTGATGTGCACGCGCACCTGAGGTTTATCTGCAACAAAACTGCCTTCAATGACATAAAACACATTAAATTAAGCCATTAAGTACGTACTTATCAATATTAATATAGTATATTATATGTATTATATGTGCAATATTATATGTGCAGTACTAGTACATTTTACACGCAATGCTTCACCGTGTTTACGTCATTGACCTGCGTGTGCAGATAATGACGTATAGACGCAAAACGCGACACATACTTACTGGCATGATGTTAAACAAGTACTACAAGGTAACAAGTGTTGGTAACTATATAACCTACCCTTAAAACATCCTCTAAACGTTTTGAGTCGAACTGAACGTTATGAGTTTATCATAACGTGCCCATCGTTCAGTTATCACACTTTCTCAACCTCTGCTGTAAAGCCACTCACACGTGTTGCCGTTTACTGAGTTTATGCAAGGGTAAAACCTTCATTTTAAAGGTCGTAATTTTTACCATATTCATGTAATAATGATTATATATTGGATGGAAAATGATAGTGATTCTTCACATTTTCTTGTGAATGTGTTTCTGACATTAGGCAGTTTTTCAGGTGATGTTTTACAATCATATATAAAGTTATTTCCACACTTGCACCGAGAACAAATAGAGATGCATAAAAAGAGAATAAAGGGGATAAAGGAAAATATTTAATTGAATAGGATTCAAGGTCTATTGACAACATGCTGTTATGAGAGAAAACAGCTTTACAATGAACGAACATGTAAACGAAACATGTAAACGGTTTATAATAGAAATACATGGGGAAATTGCATGGAAATTCGTTTGCTTTTAAATGGTTGCAAAGCAAAAAAAAGGGGGAAAACACAAGAAAAACAGTCTTTGCAACCTTTTTTTTAAAAGGACAACAAACAAAGTTGCTCCAAGCTTTGGTTTGTTTTATTCTTTGAGTGCTTTTGTTGTTCAGAGGGTGTGCAAACAAAACACTTTGAAAGCACATCCAGGAGAGAAAACAAACATCTACACGAATCTTCTTCAGTGTGACAAACATGCACATTGACAGAAAGTTTGATGATGTCATTTAAAACTTTTGTTTTAACCTTTTTGCAGGTCAAACTGAAATCGGACCAGACAATCGCTCCATTTTATTGGACGGGTAACAAAACGTGGCTATCTCCACAGATGTCTCCATCTGTCACACGGCGCAAGACGTCCGTCCGATCTCATCTTGGCTGGGAGACACAATTTGCAGTCGTCTGATATCTGCTGAATGTTCTTGAGATCTTGCGTTTTGTATTCCAACCTAAAAGATTAAACTCTGTATGTTGAAGAACAGCTGCAAATTCATAAATAAGTAGCATTCAGCTAAAACAATGGCTCAGTTACAGAAAACTAGCATAATAATCTCTGAAATCTTTGTGACACTTAAGATCTCCCCATTACAAGCAGAAGGACAGATATAATCTACCTCAAAAGCGCAAGACATTTGTTGTAACACCGGCCTGTCAGGTTCCAGTCCAACTAGCTTAGCATCTTTTTGTTTGCAAGATCCTAAATAAACCGTTACTGACAGTACTGACCAATATCAACACCTGTGAGTGTGTCTAGGACATAATAAGGGCCTTTAAGTAAGACACTGCCATGCAAGTATTATGGCATCTTCTGTTTCACTTTTGCAGCATTTTATGAAGGTCAGATCAACACATTATTTATTTTTCCTTTGGCACAGTTGTTTTTCACATTTTGAGCAACACCAGAGCAGTTTGTGATGATAAAATACCGCTGCTACAAAACCGTACCACATACAATACACAATATATTACAGAAACATGAAAATGGTGTCACCTGTTAAACCTGCAGTATGTTATTTAATAAAAGAGAATTAAACCCCAGCGGCTCGTTCACGCAACTCTCCTGTTGTCCCTCCAGCAGAGAATCCTTTTAAAGGACCTCCTAAAATCATTATTGAAGATTGTGTAGATGATGGGATTGAGGGAACTGTTGCAGTAGCCGAACCAGAAGAAGAACTTAAAAAGCGTTGATGGCACGCAGCAGCTGCAAAACGCCGTCAACGTGTAGGTGAAGAAAAAGGGGAACCAACAGACGACGAACACGCCCACAACTACCGCCAGGACAAAAGTGAAGCGCTTTTCCCGGTTTTGACGCCCTCTCCACCTGCTGGTCTTGATGGCGTCTTGCTTCTCAATGTTGTCGCCTGGTTTGATTTGGGGCAATTTGGTCCTGCCCTTACTCTTCTTCTTGAGGAAACAAGGGTTGGAGACCTTGTGGTCTGAGGAGGACGATTCCTCCAAGTCCACATCGTTTATCTCACCCTTGACATCTGCGCCGTTCGGCTCAGCATTGGGGTCTCCGTTGAGTCTTTCATGGGGGTCTTTTTCGTTCTTCTTCTCCGCCTCCTTTTTCCTTCGGTCTCCAGGGGGTGCTCTGGTCCTCTTCTTAGCAATCTGGTAGATTCGGATGTAGACCAACACCATGATGATGCAAGGGAGGAAGAACGAACCAATGGAGGAAGAGATGATGTACCATTTTTCTCGATTGATCTCACAGATGGACCCCTCCTCTTTCTCCATGGTGATGAGAGGCGGGAAGGAGATGACGGCGGCAATGATCCAGACCACGAAAATGATGCACTTGATCCGACGCGGTGTGCGCTTGAGGTTGTACTCGATGGCTTGCGTGATGGACCAGTACCTGTCCAGACTGATGGCGCACAGGTGAGTGATAGAGGCCGTGCAAAACAGAACGTCTAGGGCGAGGTAGATTTCACACCACACCTGCCCAAAGGTCCAATAGCCCATCAGCTCATTGGCCAATGAGAACGGCATCACCAGAGTGGCCACCAATATGTCAGCTGACGCCAGCGAGACCAGGAAGAGGTTCTGCGGAGCCCGGAGAGCTCGGCTGGTGAAGACCGCGATGATCACCAGCACGTTGCCAAACACGATGAGGAGGATGAGCAGTCCCACCAGAACGCTCAGAGGAAGGGCCACCAGGAGGCTGTAGGGTGGTCCCGTCCCATTGGTTACGTTGTCACAGCCCATGCTGGGAACCAGTCTCTGCCACTCACAAATGATATGATGTCTTCAGGTAATATTTTATTAATTCCATATCAGGTTTGCATTTACGCATGAACGATGGGCATCATCTATAAAGCAAAAGAACATAGAGTCAATATTTAGTAAGTAAATTTAAGACTAATAAAGTATTTTAAATAAATTAAAACATCCTGGAGTAACTTAATGGACGTGCATGTCAGTTTTGACGCTCAATTGTTAAAGCAACGATGTTTAAAAAGCAATAATACGTACATTAAACAAAAATAAGGGCTATAAACAATATTGCGTTTGCAACAAACAAATCAGTTTCTGTTTTTAGCACAAACAGCAGAAAGTAAAAGTGTAACAGTCCTTACCTGGTTGGCCAAACATGTTATTAATCCATCAACACGAACATTATTCGGAGTTAAACTTCACTTTCTCAAGTCAGTCAACGTGGGCAAAACTACCGGGCTGTCGCTTCATCATCAGCGGGGCGCGCTCTGAGTCTTCCTCGTCTCGCGCGCGGAGCTAATAGACGCGCAATCAGGTTATCCAGCCGGGAGCGCGCACTGGACTCCGGAGGGCAGTGCGTGCGCGTGCGCGTGCGCAGCTTCTGACCCCCGTCTGCTGCGTCGGGACACGCCCACTTTCTGGTAACGCCCCCTAAAATTGGTCTAAATTTATTAACTGGTTTGAATCAGGTCTTTAATATTTACTACTATGGGTAACATAATGCCCATTTTACTATGGCGAGGACAGTTAGTCACAGTTTAATGTCTAATTCACCCATTTCCACACTAACTATAGCAATTTGATGACAGTTTATCATTAATGTTATTATTTACAACGTTTGTTCCCAATAAAGAGGGTTTTAGGTTAGAAACTGGCACAGAAAACACATTTATTTCATCGGACTTCATAGTTATAATGTCAACTCATAAATCGTTTATGTAATTTAACATATAATACAACTGAACTGAACGCACAATACAACGAATTGACCATGTTTTTCTATTTCTATGCTTATTTTCACGGCATGTGTGATAGCAGACATGACAATATCCCAAAACATTCCCAGATGTATTTAATTGTTTATAACGAGAGGCTAAAGACTTAAGAAGCGGCGATACAGCGACACCTACTGGCAGCTGCAATACCTGCAACAGACTGAATAATAATCTCAGGCAAATCTTTGCAATTTATAGCTTGGATTTATAAAGGCCTATAACACCAGTCAAAATCTACTTATTCTTTTACTGACATCACACTGACATTAGTGTGCTGATAAACTGGGCAGATGTGACATTTACAAGGCAGGAGAATGAACATTTATTTGAATGCCTCTCAAAGTAAAGACTTCACTACTTGTTTGGGCTGAATTAAAAAGTAACAAAAATAATGGCTGCGTTCTAGAGAACTGAACATAAAACATGTCTGAACATCAACTTTTAACACCCTATGGATTGTAAATAATAATAACATTTTGCAGTTTTGAAAGAGCAACGTTTTTTTACTTCATCACCTTGCCCACCCAGACAATTATAAGCCGCTATTAGTCCATTTATAAATTTGCCCCCCAGCCCTGCATAAACAACCTGCATAATAAATGCTTTATTAAAAAAAATAATAACTGGTACACGTCACAATGGCGTGTCCTTAATGCACATCTCACTTGTGGTACTCAAAGGCATTTATTGTCACATAATAATTCCATTTTGTTAACAACTAACTATTCCCACTTTCTCACACACGCACGCACACACACACACACACACACACACACTAAAATGTACAGTTCTAAGCTTTTATACAAAACCAGGAATGCAGTAACTGGTGTATAGTTAAGCATGAACAGAGAAAAGCCCTTTTTACAATGTTTGTATTTTGTCTTCATTTTTTTGTTGTTATTCAGTGTCCGACATTTTGGCCGAAAAGGTCCAGAGGGGTTTTAATCTGTAGCAGAACATCTGTGCTGGTGGAACCGTCTGAGAACCCAGTCTGTAACGCCCGGACCGGGTCGGTTCTGGTACAGCATTTCGTTTCAAGGAGGTCCGTAAAGCAGCAACGATTCTGCTGGTTGATAAAAAGCAGCAATATGTGTCCTGTATTGACTCCAAACGTGGCTCCCCTAAACAGGAAGTCCATGAGTCTGTACACTGCTGCCAACGTAGACGACGTTGATGGAAATAAAACATGACTTAAAAAATAAACAGCATGGAAACATTCCTAATAAAATACATTTGGCTTGATAAACCAGTAAATTTACAGTCACTTTATAAACTCCCAAACAGGAAAAACTCCAAATTTACTATTAAGGTGAAATAAAAAGGCAGTATGATCAAAACATTAGATTTTAATTTTAATACTTGGATGATTTGCACCATTCGAAACCCAAAGGTACCTGTGATATGAATTTTAAAGAACGCAAACTAGTCAGACAGAAAAGTTGAAATCGAAACATTTAATAACGATAGCTTAAAAAAATGCTTGATGAAATGCATTAACATTGGAAATTGCGAAGTTTCTTGCTCGCCGTTATAAAATATACATGACAGACAATGGAAATAAAAGATAAAACACTTCTGAAATGATAATAAAAATGCCCCCGTTCATTTGTTTGATTAATCTGTAAAGTGAAATATCGCGACCCTTTACTTGAGGTGGATGCCAAAAATTAATACAAAGTGCAACGAAAGCAGCAGCACAAGGGGGCGTTGTGGTATGAACGGTACATACAAAAATCCTGTGATTGAAAACCTGTGCCCCCCTTACTGGCGAGCATGACTGAAAAATCAAAAAAAAAAAAAAAAAGTTTTGAGAATGTCTGACGCAAGTTGGGGTTTTGGCATTCCTCACGAGGGCCTACAACAGTGACTTTTGTTCAGCACCTGATATGACGATAAAAAAACCTATGAACACTGTGGATATGGCAAACGGGACAGCGGACCCCACCAGGACAGAACAGAGACCCCCAAACCAGACCTGCACCCTTGCTTTAATTAAACAACAGCCTACAATCCAACTTGCTAACTAACGAAAACCGTCATGCAAAAACCAACAAAGTAGCTTCTGTGTCTCTGATACGGCTCCTATAATCAACTGCAAAATAATTAGAAAACTTCCAAGCGTAGCAGTAACAGGAATGAACGTTAAAAACGGGGTTGGCAAAGTAATCACTACAAAACAATAACTAAAAAAAAAATAACTTATGCGTTTGCAAATTCATCCTTTTTGTATTAAAAACCTCTTGGATAATTATGATCACACACAAACAATCCAACGGCACAGGATAGGCACAATTTCTAGAATAATATTAATAATAAAAAAAACATTTGTTCACTGCTTTCAAACAGGTCCTCTGTACAATAAAAATCTTTTGGTTGTGGGATGAAAACAAAGATATCTGGTTAAAAAAATAAAAACGAGAAAAATCAAACAACAAACAAACAAAACGGCAGCAGCATGAAAAATGAAGCTGAAAATGTTTCGTTTTTGCATACGACGTTTTTCCTGCCGCCAAACAAACACTACAGTGAATTGGCAACATGTTCGTTTTAATCTCTGCTCTCAGAATCGCTAACGTGTATAATCTGTAATTTTGGCAAGAGAAGTCTCTAGACGTTGCGTTTTTCTTCGCTGGGGTAAAGTGGACCTCACTGGCTGTAATTCCTCCATTTGCAACCCAGTTCTGCAGCTTCCCGTCTTGGATATAACGACGCGGACGTCTCTGAAGACAACATCCAATAGAGATTCTGTTTGTTCCTTTGACGATTGTTCATACAGTACATGGACGTATCAGACCATGGCGCGGTACGGCCCTTGCATCTTGAGGAACTGGATGATAAACGACGGACCCCCTGCGACGATCTGAGGCGGGAGGTGACTGAGGGGGCAGTTCTCTATGCTCATGATGGACAGCTTGCTGCAGAGGGCCAACTCAAATGGCAGACTGTGCAGGTTGGGGTTGTCGTTTAGGTACAGGTCCTCAAGGTTCTCCAGTGTACCTGTGTTTGGTTGGAGGACAGAGAACATCTACGATGAGCGACGTGAGAAGCGTACGGTTGTTTGTACTAGATGACAGAAGTAACGTCTTACCAATCTCCTCAGGTAGGTGCTGCAACAGGTTCTCGCCCAAGCCCAGGTAGGTTAGGTTAGTCAGGTGACCGATGCCTCTTGGCAAAGTGGTCAGCTGATTATTGGTCAACACAAGTTTCTGTGAAGGAAAGTGAGATATGAACCTTCAGAGATCTAATCGGAGTCCATCAGCACAAAATCAATGGTAAACACACTGGATCTGCTCCAAAACCTTCATCTGTGAGTGTCAGCGACCATTAACTCCACTAAAGCATTTCGAATCAGTCGCTTAGAAGGTTCGATATCAATTAGGATGCTGCCAGCATGGATGAGTGGCTTGGACCATTATGATTATCTTCTAGACACTACGGACGTACGGTCATAAATCTGGGCTCTGGTTTAGATGTCCTACCTGTAGTTCCTTAAGGTACGCGATCTCATTTGGGAGGGACTCCAGTTTGTTCTCCTCCAAATCAAGCTCTCGTAGTTTCCGTAAGTTTCTGATTCCGTTGGGCAACTTTTTCAAGAGGTTGTTGGACAATATGAGAACCTGAAAAATAAACAGTTTCAAACAATGAGCCAAAATGACTACACGACAACGTCTTCAGCAAGTGTTTGCTGAAGTGAATGGCAACATTACAATGCAAAACCTCTCCTGGAAATTGTGTACCTCTAAAGACACAAGGCCGCAGATGTCTTCTGGAATCTTGGTGAGCTGGTTTGTTGCCAAGTTTAGCTCCACCATGCTTGTCCACGTGCCAAAATCCAGCGGGAGGGACGTTAACTGGTTGTCCTGCAAAAAAAGTTTTCAAAACATTGATATGCTAAGTAAACATTGAACAATGCTAAGTAAACAGTAACATTCCTGGACTGTGCAATTGCTATTACTTACACTGAACTTTAAGCTCACCAATCATATGAGCTTCTACACACACATTAAAGTTTCTGTGCTCAAATATTGATGACATTTAAAGTAAATCTTAGCATTGTTCCTTAGCATTGCTGGGGCCATATGGTCTTCTGATTGGAGAATGTCACTGTACACTATTGTCTATTGTAAGTTATTGTCTTCCATGCCTTTAAGCGATTAGGTGGAACACAGGCTGAATGCAACACTGTGGATTTAGCCAACGAGTAAATCTAGTCTGTGCATCGCTGGTGTCATGCAAGCAACATGAAACGCTAATTAATTTAACTGAATTTAAAGTGCAGTGTCTTCAACAGCTTCTACCTTCATATTGAGCTTGCTGAGAACTTTGGCTCGGGAGAAGATACCAAAAGGGATCTTGTTGATGCGGTTGTGCTCCATGTTGAGGGAGTAGATGGTGGAGAACTGGGATGGACCGCCGACTGGGTAAGACTGAAAACAGTTCCGCGCCAGCGTGAGACTCGTCAGGTTGACCAGGCTGGAGAGAAGACCCTGAGAAGAACAGACATAAATGTACGATGGAGAAGACAAAACATAATGACATCTAATAGCCTAAATCTCCAAAACAAAATCATCACTTACTTCTGGTAACACCGAGATGTTGTTGTTTTCCAGGTTAAGCTCCTCCAGCTCTCGGCACTTCGCTAAGGATCGAGGAATGGCTGACAGACGGTTGTACCTCAGGCCCAACCGGTTTATACTCGACAGGTTACCTGAAACGTGATTGACACAAAATCCACTATTATGACCAGATCTGTGGTTTATGATCTAGAATAACGTGTCCTAGATCTAGTCAGATACTTTCAAATTCACAAATCTTACAAAAGCAATGTGCTTTATTGTTACTTTCACTTTCTGAGGATGAGGAAGCCATCATGAGAAGATCCTCACCTATAGTCTCAGGTAGGTCCAGAAGTTCATTGTGCTGCAGGTCGAGGTTGGTGATCTGAGTGCAGTTGCCGATCTCTTTAGGAAGATGTTCCAGCTGGTTGTGGGCTACATCCAGCGTTATCAGGTTACAAAGTTCACCTATAAAATAAATCACAACAATATAACATTTCTATAGAAGCAAGACATTTATTCTTATGCTAAGTCTATACTTTCATTTTTAAATGCTTTCTACTCACCAATCTCCGCAGGCAGCTGCTTGATCTTGTTCTCCCTGATGCTGAGCATGGTGAGCTTGGCTAGGTTCTTGACGTCCTTCTCCACGGTGGTGATGCGGTTGAAGCGCAGGTAGAGCGTGGTGAGGGACGTGACGCGGTAGACCACACCGGGGATCTCCCGCAGTTTGTTATGTCGCAGGTCGAGCATTCGCAGCTTCTTCAGGTTGTCCAGGGAGTCGGGGAGGCTAGTGAGAGAGTTCTCGCTGAGGGCCAGCGTCACCAGGCCTGACAGGCAGCCCACCTCAGGGGGAAGGCTCTGCAGCTTGTTGCTGTACAGGTAGAGCTCGGTCAGTTGGGTCAGCTCCTTGATGGAGGAGGGCAGAAGATGGATGGACCTCTTGGAAAGGTCCAGCCGGGTTGAGCTCTCCTCGCGGCACTTGTTCAGCTCCTTGACGACCTCAGCGTTGCTGGATTTTTTGCGGGTGCTGGGCGGCGGGTTGGGGCGTTTTATCGCTTTATCATCCAAAGTGAAGGCCACGGCGGGCGACGCCCCGCTTGTGTCTTTCTTCCCGTCTTTGGCATCTTTCCCTTTGGTTTTGGATTTCCCCTCAGCTTTGGGTTCCCTCTCCTTAGAGTCTTTATCTTTGCCCACAGTACTGCTCATGGCGAAAGCCCCTCGGCCCAATGGCACATGGGACCCTCGGTCTCTCTTGCTCTACTATTTTGTTCGTTTTCAGGGACAGTTTTAATGCTAAACCAACAGGGAAAAGCTGTTATAACTGTCTGCGCACATGCATACCTTGTGTTTATTCACTAGCGTCGCTGAGCTGAGACAGTTTGTACTCCTAATGGGGTTAAAACTCCATTGTGGCAACGTGTGTTTGCTGTTGTCAGCGTAGCAAGGAGGCTAGCGGCCTCATGCTTGTTTGTTTGAACCACAATCTGTCCCTCAGCTGGACCAGAGCTGTTGTACACAGGTGGGTCACCAGAAATCACATCCTTTGGCTGTTGAACGAACAAACAAACAAACAAAACAGTTTAGTTTCACTTTCAGTTTGGGCAGAAGATTAGAGCTCATCATTTTTAAAACTGTTATTTTGTGTGAAAGGGCAAGATTACAGCATTATAGACAAATTTAAGATGTATTGAAGGGCTTTTCTAACCATACAAATATTTTAGCGTAATATTTGAATGTAGGTTCCTGTAAGTTTACACCATAACCACTTTCAGGATGAAAAATCACTTTGTTTGTTAATGGTCGCCCATTTGGACCAATTAGGTACATTTAAATCTTAAATCCATTTTTGCGGTACATCTAATGATTCCTTACTGGAGGCTTTGTGGGACTGTCTTTTGTCAATAAGCATCAAACAGCAACAAAAGAGAGAATTGCAAGAGTTTGGTAAGTAGGGAAGTGAGAAATACCAAGTACTTCAGGACCAAGTCAATGCTAAAATATACCCAGTGATACTAGTCTTCTTTACAGTATGAAGACTACTAAGTATTAGTAATTTCTATCCTATATACTGTACTAATAAGTTCAAGTTCAACTTGAACTACTAGTAAGTGCTGTGTGCCTACTACACAATTTACAGTAATCTATACTGGATTTTCATGCAGTTGGTCTGCTACCATTACAATTTTGCCATTACTTGACTTGCCCAACATGGTTTAAATAACAACAATCATTAATCAATTATACTATCATACAATGAACGCTAGGCTTCCAATACATGCGCAAGAGCAATACTAAACCAGTAATGGCCTCAGAGCTCTGCGAGATGTTATCTTGGCATGAGCGTGTGCTAACGTGTGTTTAGTGGTCTAAATGTGCAGTTTGGGTGCGTGCAAACCTAGCCCCAGCCCAGCTCAGAGCTGCACAAATATTAATGCCACACAAATTAGCCTTTGTTGCTAAAGAATCCAGCTTCTTAACAACAGACAAACAATGAAGTAACAATGAAGCTAATAAAATATAACATTGATAGAAATATTACAATTTTATGATATTATATCATAATGCTAGATACTTGGTGTTACTTGGCTAAATCATATTCACACTGCACACAAAACTGAACTGATTTCACAGATCTGATCTTTGGGACCAACCGTCCACACTTTTTATATGTTAAGATGATCCACATCAAATCTACATCGGTTGCCACGGTAACAACAAAAGCATCAGCAACATGCCAAGATGGATAACACAAAAGTTGTAAGACCAAAGTTTAACTTACGAGCAACAGTTACGGTGAAGCTTGGCCAAATGTATCGCAAACTAGTCTGTTAGTCTGTAATTTATTACTGATCTGCACTATTACAGAATGTATAACTTAGTTCCAAGTAGAGAGTAGAAGCTTGGAGGGGTTCACAAAACATTGATGGGTATAACAAACATCGGTAGCACTGTAAACAGAACACTTTAATACCAAGAATTCGGCTTCCTGGTTACAGTACATTATTACAGCAACTCACTAGAGACCTTTGATTTATTGCATGATACAAAGGCCCGCACCGTAACTCCAGAACAGCCGCTTGAGAAAACCTCTTCTGAGCAAGACCACCGGTTCTGCAGAACCTTCATGAGGGAAGAGTAAACCCAACTGATCCGCACATCATTACCTAAACCGCACAGAACCATGTCAACCCTACACACATACAGAGTTCACTGGTTTCTAAAAATGGGGTGTCCGATGTTTTTTGCAAATAGATGCGCTTGAATTCTGTCTCTTTATTAGAAGATTACATATTTTAATACACCACAACACGGCACGGTTGTGTGTGCAACTCTGGGATTTTGGCATTACAAAAGAGGCCAACAAACACAAACACACAGAAATGTTTTAATATAGACTAGAGGTGGACAAAACACCAACATGGCAAGATCTTCCTTCAAAGAATCTGACACACAGCCTATATTAGCAATTTACAATGAACAGATCGGGGTGTACAGTCAACGTATGCAAGATCCTCGAACATACACGTATATATATATATATATATACACATACATACATACAAAGACAGGTCATACACAACTATGCGTGTCGAGTTTCGCACGTTACTACGACAAATGAGTGGGAACCATATAGTTACAGCACTTTCACACGTTATATACATAAAGTCACACGTCGTATTGACATGTACAGTCAAAGCATCACACGCAGAAGGAATCTGATCAGTATTATCTGATGGGTGATACGGCCAAGATCTGCAAAGCGTCTGCAGCGACTCCTTCCTGCTACACACCAACCAAACACGTCACGAGCATCGGCTAACGCGCATTTCAGACGAAACGCAAGCAAGCAACGCGTACCGTCATGTTTAAATTCGCAGTGACATGTGACGGTACGAACAGACCGAAAATCCGCTGGCTAGGGAAATCTCCGAGATAGCATTAGCCACCCTTCGGCTGCGGCTAACAGGCTAACAGCGTTAGCCAAGCGCGAGACCGACACGAAAACAACACGGAATGAAAATGTCACTTCGTATTTCTTACCAGACCGGTACGTTTGGGTAAAAGCAACCTCGCCGTGACGAGGAGACGTTAAATCCCGGCGGGTAAGGGCGCTTCTGATCAGACGGGCCCGGGTGAAAAACAAACTGTCATCCGTCAAGCTGCACTAGCGGCTCGAAGCGGGAAGAGCTCGAGCCGCAGCTAGCGCGTGCGTGCGCGCGCGCGTTCGTACGTACGGACGTACGTGCGTGCGTCTGCTTGCGCGTGAGCGCGCGGCAGCGGTCGCGCTATCCAGTTGAACTGACGCTGATAAAAGTGTATTAGTTTTCGTTTTATTTTTTCACGCTGTTTACTGTAATAAATATATAGATTATAATAAGCAGGAGGCGTCGGGAATGCCGTAAATATAAAAATCATGCCAATAATAATGTTGAGTCTGAGTCTATATGACCATTTTGGGACAAAATCGGTCTATTGTGTCCTGCCTGGTTACGCATTTCTCAAACACATTATTTACTTTTTATTTACATTATTTAATGTTTTTTATTTATTCATTTGTTTTCTCCTTCATCCCTATTGCAAATATATGAAATATGTAAAATGGAAAAGAAAACAGACACACACTTATACAGCAGCGGCCATTCCGGGACTAAACAAAAGAAGTGCATTAAAAAGACCCGAAGGCAGACAGCGTCGCGTCGATCGCGCTTGACCGCCGAACCCGCACGTTTATCGGGACGAATATAAACCCCGAGCCGCGGGAGCGAGATCCGGTACCGCGCGAGGTCGTGAAAGCGCTTTACCGTCAGAGGTGTGACTCCGCCATCCTCGTTTCCTCCTCCTTTCCAGCGGCGCGCGTCACACGCACGCGGTGCAAACGCGTCACGAGACTTCTGGAGCGCGTTTTATTTTTGTTTTTAAAGCGTTGCAATACATTCATACGCAAAACATTTGGGGGGCGATCAGCATCGGAGGACATAAATAATGCGGCCTGTTGATCTGCACGGGGTCGTTTAATTGATGTGATAAATGTTAAATAATGTGTAGATACTTGGGAACGATAAACAGATGTTGAAATTGTGTGAATGAATGAAAATGTGGCGATTTAAACCTATAATTGTAGGATAAAATGTGCAAAACTTAAAAATGTGCACAGCAAAACATTCAGAACAAATAAGATACAGCTTAGCATATATTATTACAGATAAATAACATTTAACAGTCACTAGCAACATAATATTTAAATCATATGATTTATAATGCATATTTTATACAGTTTATGAAGTGAAGATAAAAACGAAAGTCCACCACAAACTTTATACAGGGTTTAAACGCCCTCGCCTATTTATTACATCGGCACATATAAATATATA
This sequence comes from Yasuhikotakia modesta, assembly GCA_036877545.1. Classification (NCBI taxonomy): domain Eukaryota; kingdom Metazoa; phylum Chordata; class Actinopteri; order Cypriniformes; family Botiidae; genus Yasuhikotakia; species Yasuhikotakia modesta. Next base: position 861 of record JBAJNP010010077.1, on the reverse strand, counting down.
ATATAAATATATACATTAATATATATATCTATACATGCATAGATATATAAATGCAATATAAATATACAAATATATATATTTACAGATTAAATCTTAATGTTTATCCATGTTTTATTAACGCATTGCATTGAAACGATTTAGACCGATGGCGCGTCAGTGACGCGAGGCGGCAGTAGCGGCACGTCTGTCTCGCGAGAGTGACGTAGGCGGAAGTGTGCGTAACACCAGCAGATGAGATCTACGGTAAATCCTCTAACAGTTAAATGTTATGCTTTTAAAACTAGTTATGTCGTTTTATTCGCATGCACGCATAGCAATACGTTATTTGTGTATTAGAAACACGGTTTAGTTGGGTTTTTTTTTTGCATACCGGTAACAGAAACTTATAAACTCAAACTTCAAGTAATAGAAAAGCAAATATATGATGCTTTTGATAATGTAAACAACTTAATCACATCTTACATTTAGTCATTTACATAGATCTTATAAAACCTGTATATTTGTATTATATAAATGTTATTATGTATTTATTCTGTAAGACATTACTTACTGTACTAATGACGTATTATAATGTACTGCAATAATACATTATTACAGTAATGCAAATGCCAATTTTAAGAAAAATTGAAATGTCTTTATAATTTCTTGTGTTTTTGGGATCAAACGTGACCCAAATTTGAGAAATGCAGCCTAACAAACCTGTCTCTGTAATCCATCGACAGATACACAGAATAAACACAATGCCTGAAATCAGATCAATGTTCAGAGAGGTCCTGCCAAAACAGGGTGAGTATATAGGTTGTGAAGTTGTTTTGACTGGTTGTTTTGTTTTGCCCAGACTTGCACCGGTGCAGTGTGCTG
>JBAJNP010010076.1:0-17039 GCA_036877545.1 Yasuhikotakia modesta | reverse complement strand
GTCTTCATGTTCAACATGACTAATAGGTTTTGGACAGATTATTACAACCAAACTGATCTTGTCAAACACACTATCTGTTAATAATTCAACACGTCTGTTTTAGTTCAAATCTAAGGCTTACTGCTGCATATTCCTGCATCTCAGTACAGTACAGCTCAACTACAGAATAACATGCAACTTCACCCTCAACAAATCAGTATAGTTTCAGTACAGAATTTATCCCTAGTCTGTAAAACATCACACATAAAATAAAATCTTCAGTCACATGCTCACATTTCTTAGGAATAGAGAAGAGTGATGTTAAACTTATAAATGTTCGTCACAGCAAACACACTTTGAGTCCCACTAAAATGGTTTGAAGTTGTTTACACTGAACATGCATATCATGTCAGAAAATGAACTAACTTACACCACAACGTTTTGTCTATTTGTCCTCGCTTCCCTTAGGGCAAACCCCACCATAGTGGCATTCTCTAGTGGTTGTTCCGACTCTAATTTGGCTACTGTTACATTAGAGAGGCCAGTCACAGCCAGGTCCTAGTTTCCTTGGGGGAATAAATGACTAAAAATAAACAGCCTTGACTCTTGTTGTCCCAAATCCAGGTCTCTGTGGTCCCCTCTGCTGGCCGCCAGCAGGAACCGTCACCGGAGTACTAGGGACTACATTACCCACAGCCCCATTTTTCCCATATGCTATTAAGGACTGTATAAAGACTCTGTATTTATCCTGAATCGTTGCAAAGTCTGTAATCTTGTGGATCTACCCGGACTGCTTTGTGGATTGTTGAGTCTTGCTGCTTGCCCCTTATTACTGCCTGTGTTTTGACTATGATTTTGGATTACCTTTATTGTCTCTGTTTGCTGATTTTGACTCTTGTCAACTACGCTAATAAAGGACTGTGCATGGATCCACTTTCTCTGAGCACTTTGTTAAACTTGTGTTTAAGGTATGGAAGGAATGTTTTGCTTGGGGACCAAAGTGTCACTTTAATATTGTTACATTTACATTTTGCCATCCAAAACGACTTGAGGAGAACAATGAAACAAAAAATAAGGAGGCAATAACATCAACTGTACACAGTTAGCAAGAATACAACATTCTGATGCTTGATATTGGTGACACCTGTATGGAGAGAGGAGAAAGGTTTTATTTTTGTGAAACTTGTGTCAGGTATTAATGAAAGAGACAGGTTTATAGCCATTTCTTAAATACAGTGAGAGAGGCAGCAGACCATACAGAGTTTGGAAGATCATTCCACTAGTGGGGGATAATGAACATATATCTGTGCAGGAAGTGATTAGGGTTTTACACAACAATGTTCATTTGTTAACTGTAGGTATCTGGAACGGATGTAGAAGTGTACAAGTTTGTGAAGGTAAGATGGTCTAGAGCCAGTAGTGGTTGACTTGAATCTAATGTAAAATTTGTCCTTGACCTACTATGTCCTGGCAGCAAGCTTAGCTGGTCTACTGGTCTGATTACTTATTGTCTCATTGATTTACCTTTTAAACCCTGTTGTCTTGCTAATCTTGAAGTCAAAGTCCCGCCAACTGAGACCCAGACTCCAGAACATGCAGAATTCCATAAAGTCTTTAACAAAGTCAAGGCTACACAGTTACACCCTCACATCGCCCATGGGACTGTGCGATTGATTTACTACCCAATGCCATGCCATGCCACCCAAGAGCAAAGTTTATTGTATAGAAGCTCAGGCTATGTTGAAGAGGCCTTAAACTACGGGTTCCTGCGTCCCTGCACATCACCCGCAGCCGCTGAGTTTTTCTTAGTTGAAAAGACAGAGGCCTCTGTCCATGCATCGATTAATGAGGTTTGAACAATTTATCTGTGAAATTTCAATACCCTTTGCCCTCTACCCTAGAACAGCTGTGCGAGGCCCATATCAACACCAAGTTCGATCTGAGGAGAGCTTACAATCTGATTCGTAAATTGTATGCCTGTGCTTTCTTTTCATGTAAACTTACCTCTGCAGATTGCAACTATGATGTAGGAACTGTTGTCGATGAAAGAGGCTATTAAGGAGTGGAGACATTGGCTGGCGGGGGCCTTGCATCCATTTAAAGTCATTACCATTCACAAAATCCTCAAGTATATAAAAGGGGCCACGTCCAGGCAAAGTGGTCTTTGTTTTATACAAGGTTAAATTTTACTGCCACTTCGTCCAGGAAGTAAAAATAGTAAAGCGGATGCGCTGTCCCGCCGTCACAACCCACCAGTAGATGAGGCTTCTCCTCCATCTTCAGTGGAGGCTTCTCCTAGCCCCCATATCATGGCACATCATGGAGGAGATACAACGGTCCCACCAACAAGATCCCACACTGCCTAACCACAAAGATCTATGTCCCTGTGGATCTCCGTCAGAGAGTCATGCAATGGGTCCACACTGATCTCAGCATGGGTCACCTAGATATTTCTAGAACCATTCAGTGAACCCAGAATTCCCTTTGGTGGCCTTCTATGACAACTGCCATTAAGAACTTTGTAAAAGCTTGTCCAATTTGTGCCATGTCTTAGACCCCCAAAGAACTGCCATCAGGCCTATTGAAACCTCTCCCCATTCCTTAATCATGTTTTTTACAATTATGGGATTCTTGAGGACATCTACTGAGCAGGCTCAGCAGACAGGACAGAAAAACCTGGATACAAAAACTTGGAGTCTAAGACAAAACACTAAGACTAGACAAGACTGTATAAAGAGATCAGGCAGACAAGGCAAAATTATCCGATAAAGGGCAGTGGACAAGAGGGATACTATAATAGTGAAACAGGGAATTTCACAGCAAGTGAAAAGGGAACAGCAAGTTAAGGACATAACCAAAACATGGTAACAATGGGGCAAAAGGTGGCAAAATGACAATAGAGCACATGGTGAACTGTCAAAACAAAGGCTCTGTCCTCCAACACAAGTCACAAGACAAACAAAAACCTGGGTCAATCAGCCCATGAACCTGAGATGTCCTCTCCAATAATAAAAATATTATCTGCAAAAAATTACTCTGTAACGGTGGAGGCTCCCCTGCACAATAACACTCCTTTAAAGAGAATTTTCAGGCGCCAGCCAAGATAATCCTGACAAAATTTAAATTACTCCAGGATAGCCAAAAATAACCACCTGTTACAGTATAAAGTCATGAAGGAAGTAGAAACTGTTAAATTAATTGTTACATTCATAGTTAATAAATAGTCACCACAATCTAAAAATGCAAAATAATCATTGGACAACAGCGAATACAATAGGTAAGCGCATCGAATATGCAAACATTATTATTATGTTTATATTATAATATTATGTGTGATAGCGGCGTACAGGTACTGACCGAGTTTGCAGACATGAAGGATATGGAGGAGTATATTGTGGATTAAGGATAGGTGGATTAAGCAGCCGTCATTTGTCTTCAGGACTGCTTTACAAAACAGATGATCGAGGAATGCACCGCTTATAAGTATGGGGAACTCCGCAGCGCACCAGACATCGCACACAGAAAGCAACAGTTCAGCACGCGGCTGTCTCTCCACGGTTCTCCCACTACTGCAAACCTTACTGTCCCTTTCGGGTCTGACCCCCTTACCTATATCTTCCTTCCGCCGTTAATTAAAAGACTCCACCCCCAAACATGTAAAGTAAAAGTAAACATAAACAATGTTGTGGCGCAAAGTTTCTTGCATCGCCACAACTCTCACTTACAGTAATCATTTACCAACTTTTTCACAACATTCTTTCTAAACACACTTTCCACAAGTTCAACAATAAACAAACCAGGACACAGAAGACGCAAATTGACATCATCAGCATCTGGCCAATAAGTTTTACTCACACACATTGTCTTATAAAGAGACGAAATTTCACTAACATATATTGAACACAGATGCCACTATAGAGACTACTAAATGTCACAAAACGTTTGTGATCACAGTTATCTGGTACATTAAAGCCCTTGAAACTAGAGCCTTTTTATGGCTTCAATAAACTAACAGCCACACACCAGAGAATTTGACAGAAAATAGTTCCACTTAAAACACTTCCATACAGAAGCTTTTTCAAATATACAGCTTTGGGAACAATTGTGGGAGTTTCATACTAAGAGCTTTAAAACAAAGTGTAAGTTCTTTCTCCACAAATAACACACAAACACATCTAATACCGATGCTGAAGATCATCTGTAATAACAACATCACTTTCAGAAATGCAGTGAATTGTGACAAGCCCACAAACAATAAAATGTGCAATATAAGCAAGCTATAAACAGAGTGACTTAAAGAGGGGTTCTTTCTGCCTGTCTCCACTTAAAAAGGAAGTGACTATGAATAAATGCACAGCCCTTCTACTGGACTATAATTTTTTTAAGCTGCTTGTTATATCTGCGTTGGCACTCTCTTCCTGTTCAGTAGGGGTTCAAAATATTGGTACACATACCTGAAGTCACCGCTGCTAGTATACCGCACAGTTAAAAACTGCAGGAATTAGGTGAAAAATCTGTTGGCAAAGGTTGTAGGTTTGATTCCCAGAGAACATAAACACTAAACAATGCACAAATTAAATGCACTGTATGATGCTTTGGTTAGTGTTCCTCTAGTTCAGGTGGTAGAGCATTGTGTTGTAGGACAGTCACTTTTTGTTTGATATTCAAATACGCATTTAAATATTTTTTTAATTTGGATTAATTTTGATTTGATATTGATTAAATAAAATATTTGTGTTATAAGTGACGTGTGCTGCCCATTTTTTACAGTCCTGTATTAAACCTGTTTGTTTTTTATTTTATTGCTGTCTCATCCAGTAGTGGGCACTCTAAACGTAGCATATCCCAAATCAAGTAAATAAGCCAATAGTTTACCCTGTCTCAAAAATGAAAAGAACTGAGTGGAAAATAATTTTGTTTTCTACACCATAGATGGTAAAGTAACCATTAAAGATAAGGTAGTTTGCTGAGAAAAACAGTTTACTTACCCATCCAAGTCCTGTTTTAGTCTTCTTTGTCATGCTATTAAATCGAAATGCTGACACGTAAATACCTGCGCCTAGGAGTTTGCTTTGCAGTTATGAGCAGCAGCGCAAAGGTTGTGGGTTTGAATGTGTCACTTTGTATAAAAGCATCTGCCAAATTAATAAGTGTAAATGTAAAAGCATCAGCCGAATACATAAGTGTAAAATACATTATTTTAAAGGGGATTATATTATTAATAAATTAATTTTGTCAAGAGCTTTGCATACCCAAAACTTTCTCCCTGTTCCAATAAAAACTTTTATTGAAGATTATGGCCTAATGGTCAGAGAGTCTGACTTGTAACCCCAAGGTCATGGGTTCGAGCCTAGGGCCCAGCAGGGATTGTAGGACACATCCTACATCTGAAGCTGTCCGTATGATTGCTGATTTCCAAATGTCAAGTTTGTGAAGAATATCAGAACAGGATATAGAACAGGTGTTACAGTGCTGTAAGGACCATGTCATGTGATCACCCTGTATACGTACTCACATTGTAATGGTGGTAGCTGCCCTTGAACAAGTATACTCATTTAAAGCGAGTTTCGGGCGCCAGCCAGGATAATCCTGATGAAAAGTTAAACCAGGATAGCAAAAAACAGCCACCGGTTACAAAATAAGAGAAATAAAGAAAATAGAATGTTCAATTGCAAAAATTAATTCACAAAGTCCATTTAATGTTCATATACTATGATGGGAGAAAAAAAACAAAAGCGAAACAACATATCAGAGCACTTAGCGTGATCCATGCAGAGATTGTGTCACACTAATTCCCAGTTTCCAACAGAGCACCCAGTTTCGCGTCCATAAACATTCATAAAAATATGAAAAACAAACAACATGAGATAAACAGTTAAATTCACAGTCAATGTAAAGCCACTACAATATTTAAAAGCAAAATAATTACTGGACACTTGGCGAAAATACATTAAGTGCATGTGCAAGCGAATGTGCGAACCTAAGTATCTTAATATGCATGAATGGAGTGTGTGTGTCATGGCGGCGTACAGATACTGACCGAGTTTGCAGACTTAAAAGATACAGGAGAGTCTTTCGATGTCGCCAGACGCCAGGATGGGAAGTTTGAGCAGTCGCCACTTATCTTCATACAGCTTTTACAAACTGGTGATCCAGAGACATCGTTTAGAAGTCATGGAACTCTGTGGTGCACCAGACATCACAAACAGAAATCCGCCCGCGGCCGTCTCTCCACTCTCCCCGGTTATCCACACTTCCACACTGCAAACTTTACTGTCGATGCAATCCCCCCTCTTGGGTCTGACCCCCTTCCCTATATCTCCTTCCTTCCGCCATTAATTGAAGACTCCACCCCAAACACGCAAAGTATAAGTAAACAAAATTTCCTGCACAGAATTTCCTGTATCGCCACAACATAGAGTGCAAAATTATTATAAAATTATTACACATACCTAACCCTCACAAAAGTACTTTTTCATTACCTTAACCTCCATGTCTTCCCTTGTGGCAGTGGTGGTGATAGATGGGAGGCCTCTGGGTGCGGGCCAAGTTTCTCAGATCACAACAGACTTGAAGTTAAGAGTTGGAGCCTTTCACGAGGAGACCATTCATTTGTTTGTAATCTGTTCACCCCATATACCCGTTTTCCGTAGCTAGACCTGTACAATCCTGTAATCTCTTGGGCCTCACGAGAGATCATTCACTGGTCTACGAACTGTCAAAACACCTGCATGAACATTAATGTTAACTAAATTGCTTTTAGCAAGACAAAGGCAACAGAGCTACCACCTCACCGAACCAGTGACTGTGTTATCGAGCTTATACCTGGTGCTGAGATCCCCAAAGGTCGTATTTTTCTCCTTTCCCAACCAAATTAGAGACCATCGAAACAACATCCAGGAGGAACTGAAAAAAGCCTTCATCAGACCCTCCACCTCACCAGCCTCGGCCAGATTCTTCTTTATAAAAAAGACAGATGGGGGACTACGGCCATGCATTGACAATTGTTGCCTTAATGAGGTAACAGTCAAGTTCAGGTATCAGGAGACATGATCAATCGCTGGGTCATTGTGTACATAGATGCCATCTTAATTTACTTTAATTCCTTCCAAAAACTTGTAAAACTCATTAATTGAGAACCAATTATATGCCAAAATTAATAAATGTGGACTTCATTGTGCCCAGGTTTCCTTTATAGAATACGTCATCAGTCCAGAGGGGGTCACCATGCATAAGAAAAAGGTGAATTCCGTAATCAACTGGCCGCTTCCTGGGGCTTGCCAACTTCTATAGGAGATTCATACGCAATTTTAATATGGTGGTAGCTCCTCTCATTGCTATGGTTAAAAAGGGTGTTAACTGACTGTCTTGGTACCCCACAGCTTTAGAGGCCTTTCAAGATCTTAAGAGACATGTCACAACTGCTCCCATCTTGCACCACCAACATCCAGAATTTGTTGTAGAAGGGGATGCTTTCAGTCCTGGAGTCGGGGCAATTCTCTCACAGAGGCAAGGAAATCCCCCTAAAATGTTCCCCTGTGCATTTAATTTCCACAAACAGCACAAATTCCCATAGAGCAGAACTACAACGTGGGGAATAGAGAACTTCTGGTCATGAAGATGGCCTTAGAGGAGTGGAAACACTGGCTGGAGGGGGCCAAACTTCCTTTCACTGTGCTAACTGACCATCAAAACCTTGAATATCAACAATCTGTCAAAAGACTCAATCACCATCAGGCTCACTGGGCCCTATTTTTCACACAATTTAGATTTTGAAGTCACCTACAGACCCGGTTCCCAGAATTCTAAGGCAGAGGCATTATCCAGATTGTACAAGGCAGAGTGTTCACATCCAACTCCAGAGAACATCATACATTTATTCATTTGGCAGACGCCTTTATCCAAAGCGACTTACAGTGAATTCAATGTATACATACTATTTTTTTATTAGGACTTGCCTTCCCCTGGGATCAAACCCATAACCTTTGCGGTGTTAACGCAATGCTGAGTTGAGCTAACAATAAGCAGCTCAGACCCAGACGTGAATTGAGGACCTCAATCCGAAATGATATCGGAATGATATCAGGTTTTTTCCAAAGCATGTCATCTAATCCCTCTTCCCAAGCTCCCTACATCTCTTGAACTGCTGAGTTCCTTTGCAACCAGGTATTCAGGTTTTATGGTCTCCCAGAGGATATTGTTTCGAATCAACGTCCTCAATTCATGTGCCAGGTCTGAGCTGCTTTTTGCAAGATGCTCAACATAAATGTCAGCCTCACATCAGATTATCACCCCCAGTCTAACAGACAGGTTGAGAGGATGAACCAAGAGCTAACCCACTTCCTTCGTTCATACTGTCACAGAAATCAAGCAGACTGGACTCATTACCTCATATGGGTAGAATATGCCCAGAACTCTATTCGTAAGCCCGCCACCAACCTAACTCCCTTACAGTGTGTTCTGGGTTTTCAACTGGCCCTCTTCCCATAGTCTGGAGACTTACCTGCTGTCAATGCGTGGATGCAAAAGAGTGAAGAAACACGGAATTCCTGCAGAGGACCATACGCAGAACCAACGAGCAGGCTAACAGGCATCAAACTCAACATCCCCCCTACTCCCCGGGCCAGTGGGTATGGCTGTCCACAAAGGACCTTAGGCTGAATTACTCCTGTTTCTTTCAGACTCAGTTTTCCCCCTCATTATCGTATCTAACCCATCTTTCATGTCTCTCTGTTAAAACCTGCTGGTGGTCCCCCTAGAACGGAGGTCCTAGAGGAGGCCTCCTTCTATCATCATGGACGGCGAGGAGGCGTTTAGGGTCAGCTCATTTGTAACCCCAGGTAAATTTTGTAGCGCATCAAGTATGTTTTGAGTGTGTCTTTTGAGTTGTTGTTTTGCCACACACATTTATTAGAGTTAATAGAGCCGGCCAGATACGCGAATACTGGAGGTGAATAGTGTGTGCATTACTGCTGTTCTAGTTACGAATTAAAAAAAGTTGGCCCACCGGTTTTGCTCTCGACTACAGTAAGTCCTTGAATACCTTCCAATCTCCTGGTTCAATCTCTCCACCTGGATGTTTGACTGTGGGTTATATCCATACATTAAACTGACATTTATATGTAGTTGTTTATGGAAGGCCCTCCATACCTGTGATGTAAATTGTGTTCCCCCATCTCAGATGATGTCCTCAGGCAGTCTATAATTCCTGAAAACATTGTGGAACAGGACTTTTCTATTGCTGTATGCAAACCTTTCAGGGGAACCAATTGAAAAGACTTGGGGAAACTATCCATAATAATCAAGATATTATATCCATCAGATGGTGGCAGATCTGTAACAAAGTCTATGAAGAGAGGAGACCAGAGACGTTGGGGTAAGCCAAATCCTTGGGGGTCTTTGACTGAGCACCATTGTGAAAAATATTGTTGCAAACAAGCTGTACAAATGACAATGGATATTTACAGATTTGAACATGAAACATGCAAACATATGAAGTATGTGGAATTTAGAAGTATTAAAAATATAGAATTACTAGACGGTATTATTACAGTATTTTATTCAATCATCTAAGTTGATGTCAGCAGACTCCTGTGGCAAGGAACAGTGGCAAGGAACCAAAACTCCAGAGACTGATGAGTGGAAAAAAACTTCCACTCCAAATTTGAATCCAAATTTGACAGAAAGGGCCAGTTGTCCTCTGGCATGCTAACGCTTTCTGTAACTATGTGACTATGACTGGTTAAAAAGCAATTAAAGACTTACATATAGATGTTAGTATGGGACTGACTTGGTGATAGTTCGGACCAAGCAATAAGGATAGTTATAGAGAATGAGACCATGATGATGGAAAAAAACTAAATAATATGAAAATTTCAACTTGTAAACAAAGTGTCTCAATAGCAGGTGTCTGCAGGTTAATCTAAAACTCCTATGGGAAGGAATAGTTTGCGTAGCTGCTGTTCATAATATGTCAAGAAGAAAACTTATTTTCTATAGATCTCCTCCATCAGATTCCATGACACTGGTGCTAGGATCACTGTAGGTGGTAATATTGGTTGGTTGAAACTCCTGGGCCGGGTCAAAATTAGTGGCCAAATTAGTGTTCAGAAACCAACATTAAACAAAACAACAAAAAATTGGGTTGCATTTGCCAAGGTCCACAGCTTGCAGGAAGAATGGATTGTGAAAAAGTGGCAAAGGCTGATTTTTTGGATTTTTATCAGATTCTGTCTTTTCCAGTGGGGTTACATTCAGTATGGGGCGTGCAAGAGATCTGCAGAGTGGATGGCAATCAGGTCATGGCATCAGGTCATGTCATGACCTGATGCGCTGTAGTCTGAGTTTGTCCTGTTTTGTGGCTGCCCCAAACCAGACTGTAATGGATGAACAGAGGATGGATTCGATGACAGCAATGTAGAAAATGACCAACAACTCTTGTGGTAGGTCATGCTTCTGCAGTTGCAGTAGGAAGTACATCCTCTGCTGCACTTTTTTAATGTTGGACTCCCATTTCAGGTCTTGAGAAATAATGGATCCTAGGAGCCTGAATGAGTCTACCTTTAACACTGGGCTGTTGGATATTGTAGGAGGGGGCAGCACAGTTCAAGTTCAATTTATTTATAGAGCGCTTTTCACAATGGTACATTGTCACAAAGCAGCTGTACAAATATAAACAAAATAACAACTGATATTTAAAGTATGGTAACAAACAAATGAAACAAACTTGAAAGGAAACAGATTTAAATAACAAAAAGACAGTCATCATTAACAAAAGGCATACAATCATACACAGACAGATAAAAAGTACAGATATGTACGGATATGTACCGAAGAACAGATAATGAGTGGGATGACTAGAGAAACAGGCTAGTCGGGGAGGGCCAGTTCTTCTCTGGCAAGTTAAAGCTGCAGTCTGTAACCAAGACTATGATTGGTTAAATATGAAGCTAAATGAAAAGTGGGAAGAGACCAACTGGTGATTATGTAAATATTTTAAATAGGAGAAAATAACATGGTAGATGATAAGTACCATATGTAACTGATAGCAGCTCTAACTCTAACAATCTGCTGTTACAATACTAGCGCTGAACTGATGATATAAGATTGTTATTCGATGGTTTGAAAAGATCATGGATACTGACAGAGATAACAGAACTACTGGAATAATGTGGAAGTGTATGACCATCACTGGAGTAGGCCATATAGAGAGTCCTCTGGGAACGTCTGATGAAAGACCCACCACCAAAGGGAACTGGAGACCGGACTGACACAACGATGAGTGCTCCATAATGAGGCAGGTTCATCTAACACCCAAATATAAACCCCCAAAACAGAGAATAATTAGCATAGCAGCTGTTCATGACATTATGTACATAAATCAACTTGTCAATAGATAACAATTTCAATTAAACTATGAAAATGCGTAACTAAAAAGATAGGTTTTTTGTCTAGATTTAAACTGCAATAGTGTGTCTGAACCCCGAATAGTATCTGGGAGATCGTTCCAGAGTTTGGGGGCCAAGTGAGAGAAAGCTCTACCACCTTTAGTTGACTTACTAACTCTAGACACAACCAGCCGACCAGCGTTTTGAGAGCGTAGAGCATGTATTGGTTTGTAATGAGATAAAAGGTCTGTGATGTATTTGGGGGCTAGCCCATTTAGTGCTTTATAGGTTAGCAGTAAAATCTTGAAATACGGTAATTGACGGGCAAAAGAATTGGTGTTATATGAATATATTTCCTAGACCTAGTAAAGACTCTAGCTGCAGCATTTTGAACTGACTGTAGCCAGTTTATGAGAGAGGCTGAACAACCACCTAAGAGTGAATCACAATAATCCAGTCTAGAGGTCGTAAAGGCATGAACAAGCTTTTCCGCATTAGCTCTAGAGAGGAAGCCACATATCTTAGCGATGTTTCTTAAATGGAAGAAGGCAGTTTTAGTAATATATGCCACATGGCTATCAAATGATAGATTGCTGTCCAAAATGACGCCCAGGTTTTTAACTGTGCTGGATGATATAACATTACACCCCTCTAACTTGAGATTATAGTCGGCTGGGGTCTGTTTATTAGAATGTGGACGAACAAGTAAAATCTTGGTTTTATTTGAATTTAGCAGGAGAAAATTACAGGTCATCGAATGTTTTATGGCTGTGATACAATCAGAAAGTTTTGTTAGATTAGAAATATTGTTTGGTCTAGAGGGGATTTATAGTTAGGTGTCATCTGCATAGCAATGGAAATTTATTCCAAGGCTTCTAATTAGATTTCCTAATGGAAGCATATAGATTGTGAAAAGCAGAGGGCCCAAAATAGAACCTTGAGGGAGGCCATACTGGACTCGCATTAGGGCAGACGATTCCCCATTTAAGTGTACAAACTGATAACGGTCAGACAAATACGATCGGAGCCACTGCAAGGTCTGCCCTCGTCTAGACACTGCGTACAGACTCGACTAGGCTCCTTAAATCCTTTTTCAGAATTTCGGATTGCCTCATCCTGGTGCCGTTTTCCCCCGCGTGCAAAACGACCGCTCCACAGCTATCATTCTTCTTCAGGATTGCAGATACCTGTGCTGCAGTATTAAGCACACGCGCGCCGGGAAAGCAGCATGTGTGCACCTTACCTTTATCACAGGTAGATGGCAGACGATGGAACCTCCGATTATCACAGCACCGACTACTCTTTCAGGAGTGGAGCGCTTTGCGGCAGCCGGCGCGGAGATATAGGAGTAATAGCCGAGCTTAGATCTAGCCATGAACTTACTATGAGGGAACTTTCCAATGAGCTTTTCCGCTCAAGCAGCCGTGCCTGCCTCTCGAGAAGGTCCTTCATCATCTTCTCAATATTTAAGAACTGTGTCCAGCTCGAACGAGTCGTCTGCAGACAGAGGTAAACAAACATCTGAAATATTAGCCATGTTTTAGGAAGATCCGCTAAAAAAGCCGGTAGCATGTATTGACTGAAGGTTTTGTTGAAACTGTGGTCGGCGATAATTAGCATTACTAGTCTAGTCGGAAGCAATATGGAACGTAGCACTCAACGGTAGTGAATGAATTGGAGCCCCATGTTTACTGCATCATCCACCAGACTGTTTGTCCTGTAGGCAAATTGCAGGGGGTCCAGCAGGTGTCCTGTGCTCTTTTATGACTTCATGGTGACTGATGTCAAAGCCACAGGTCTGCAGTCGTTCAGTCCAGTGATGGAGGCTTTCTTAGGGACTGGAATGATGGGTTGAAAGTCAGGAGTAGAAGGGAGAGGGGTAGTCAGGGGGGTCGTGGAGTCAGCAGTTGGACTGGGGTGGATGTGACTGATTCTTTCTCAAACTTGCAGTAGAAGGCATTCAGGTTGTTAGCTAGACCTGTGTTAGCCTCAGCTGCGGGGGGTGGTTTCTTGTGGCTAGTGAGGTCCTGAAGGCCCCTCCAGAGTGCTGTTTAGTCATTGTTTGAAAACTTGTTTTTCAGCTTTTCAGAGTAGCTTTTCTTGGCTACTCTAATCTCCTTAGTAAGTGAGTTCCTGAGCTTATTGTACAGAGGCTTGTCACCATTACTATAGGCTTCTGCTTTGGTCTGGCGGAGTTGACTAAGTCTTGTTGTAAACCATGGTTTGTTGTTGTTGAAAATACGGAAAGACTTGAAGAGTTGGCATGCACACTTCCTCACAGAAACTAATGTAGGATGTAACAGTGTCTGTAAATTCGTCTAGGTTGTCAGTGGAAGTTTCAAAAGCACTCCAGTCTGTGCAGTCAAAACAGTCCTGCAGTTCCTGTTTTGCCTTATTAGTCCACTTCTTAACTGTTCTTACAGTAGGTTTTCCAGATTTTAATTTTTGCCTGTAGGTGGGAATGAGCTAAACCAAACAATGATCAGAGAGCCATAAAGCCGTGCGGGGGACCGAGTGGTATGCCCCTTTAATAACTGTGTAGCAATGATCCAATGTGTTTTTATCTCTGGTGTGGCAGTTAATATGTTGTCTGTATTTTGTCAGTTCATGGTTTAGTTTAGCTCTATTAGTTAAGTCTCCCATAATTATGAGCAACGAGTCCGGTATTTGCTTTCTGAAAAGCTTACCTGATCGGTGAGAGATTGCAGTGCATCACTCATGTCACTCAGGTTTGGGCTGCAATGTATGCTGAGAACTGTGACATCGGTACATCAGCCTTTGTTAATGTAGAAACAAATTCCGCCACCTTTCTTCTTCCCTTGCATTGTTTTGGCGATTTGAGTGATGTAAACCAAAACAGGGTACAATCAGAATCAGACTGAGCTTTATTGCCAGGTACAAATATACAGGCAAGGTGCAAAAACAGTAAAGACAAAACGATATACAAATTAAACTAAACATTTAGACATTTAGACAATAAACTGTACATGTGCAAATAAGAAATGAGGTAAATTTTGTGTGCGTATGTTGTTTTGTGTGTTCCATGTTTGTTTTTATTTAAGTGTTTATAAGGTTCCTGTGCCTACTCGCAATGTCGACCAGATGGCAACAGTTCAAAGAGGGAGTGCGCTGGATGTGAGGGGTCCAGAGTGATTTTACCAGCCCTCCTGCGCACTCTCGATAAGTACAGATCTTGGAGAGTGGGAAGGGTTGTGCCAATGATTGTCCCAATGTGAATGTCCCACTTCAGGTCCTGAGAGATTTTGTTGCCCAGGAACCTGAAAGACTCCCCTGTTTTTACAATACTGTCCAAGATGGTGAGTGGTAGAAGAGCAGGGGGGTTTCTCCTGAAGTCCACGATCATCTCCACTGTTTTGAGCATGTTGAGCTCCAGGTTGTAGTGACTGCACCAGACAGCCAGCTCTTTAACGTGTAGGCAGACTCATCACCGCCATGAATGAGGCTGATAAGTGTAGTATCATCTGCGAATTTCAGGAGCTTGACAGAGGGGTCTTTAGAGATGCAGTCGTTGGTGTACAAGGAGAAGAGCAGTGGGGAGAGAACACAACTTTTCTGGTGATGCGAGTGCTGGATGAGAATTTTCCGAGCCTCACTTGCTGCTGCCTGTTTGTCAGGAAACTGTTGATCAACTGACAGACAGAGGTGGGCACGGAAAGCTGGATTAGTTTGGGCAGGAGGAGGTTTGGGATGATGATGTTAAATGCCAAGCTGAAGTCCACAAACAGGATCCTTACATAAGACGCTGGTTTATCCAGATGCTGCAGGATGACTTTGTCCCCTTTCCTAAAAGCATCTTCTTTGGCCTGACAGAGCTGTTAAGTTTTGCAGTGAACCATGGTTTGTAGGTCTCCCCGCGACCAAGCAGACATTAAGTAGGTGGATTACTGATGCTATTTTCTTCGCCTATGAGTCCTCTGGTATTCCCCCACCTAAGGGGACCAAGGCTCACTCTACCCGAGGTATGGCAGCCTCCAAGGCCTTCTATGCATGTGTCCCAATTCAGGACATCTGCGACACTGCGGGATGGCCCACCCCTCTGACATTTGTGAGGCATCATGGCCTTGATGTCTGAGACACACCTGGCTCCTCTGTCCTCATACCTTAACTGTGTGATTTCACACAGGAGGCTGGGGACCCTTCAGTCTGGTGAAGTGGGCATCGAGTTCCTGAAAGGGAACATCTCAGGTTACTTATGTAACCCAGGTTCCCTGGAGGGAAGGAGACACTGCGTCTCCGACCGTACTTCCGGTTGTGCTGCACACGTGCATTAAAAGCTTTGTGGATATGATTTAGCCTGTTTGTGTTCAATCACCTCATAACTGAATGATTATACAGATGTTTCAGAGTGCATAAATGGAAGCCTTCCCATAGTGTATCAAGGCAGCGTCTTGTGCCCTTTAGGGATCCTTGATTACATATGTAACCTGAGACATTTTTACTGTGCCATTTGTGGATTGTAAATTAGATTAAATTAGAGTAAACACAGTCTTGTATTCAAGGGTGTACAAACTTGCTCCTCTTTGTTAATTCTGTACTCATCTTACTCTTACTACCTGTGTCACACTCCTGTCAGACTGTTTGTGTTGGTTTCTTTCCTATGTCTATATTTGTTTTTTCCTGTTTCTGTTGAGTTCGATTCCCTTCACCTGTCTGTTCTTGATTAGTGCCCTCTCTGTTTTGTCTGGTATTGTCATTATGTTAAGTGGGTGTTCTATGTTCTCTTGTTCTATGTAGGCTCTTTGTATTGTTTTTGGATTAATATATACAACACATTTGGAAAAAGATTCCACATTGTTTTATTCCCTCGCTCCAGAAGCCCTTGACATGTGACAACCTGGAGTGTGAGAATGTTTACAAAATGAAAGATGAAGTGACTTCCGATTGAGTTTCTGTGTGAATAATTACAAAACGGTGTTGCATTACTGCAACAGCAGTGGACTACACGGAAACTCAATGACCTCCTGATCAATATAAGCATAAAAAAAAGGGTTGGAGGAAGAACTAAAGTAGCAATATGACCAGAGAAAACTCTACAGGAATTACAAAACTAGCATGTACTGATATGACATTAGAAAGCATCTAAATTTCACAGTTTTCCTAAATTCAGCCTGCTGAAATAATACCAAACCATCATAGTCACATAAGTTAAAAAGTTTGACCATGCATGTTAACACAGAATTATATGGAAGTGGATTATCCCTAAAATTATTCTTTAACAACGCACATTTTAAGAAATATTATTTTAAGTTTTCTAAAATAAAACAAGTTTAGGCAAGGAGACCTCATGTTTCAGTGCCCATATGTAAATATTTAACTTGTTCAGCTAATTTAATTTACATTTTCATACAGAGTTATTGACTTTTTTTTCTACCTGACTTTTTTTTTTCTACCTGATTTTTTTTTCTACCTGATTTTTTTTGTAATGTCCCCTCCGGGGCTCCGTAGTTTTCTTTGCTGTTATTAGTTGTCACAATACATTTCAGTAATTTAGACCAATTGCAATTATTGGATAAACATTTAACGGTCCTTTGCTTTCCACAGAACATATATACAGGTCCTTCTCAAAAAATTAGCATATTGTGATAAAGTTCATTATTTTCTGTAATGTACTGATAAACATTAGACTTTCGTATATTTTAGATTCATTACACA
>JBAJNP010010075.1:1959-17039 GCA_036877545.1 Yasuhikotakia modesta | reverse complement strand
AGCAAGCTCAAATTTAAATTAACACCAAACATTGAGCTATGATTGTGAAACACATTTCTACCTTTACTTAAAGATTAACTGCAGAAATTGAAATGTGAATAGCAGTAAGTGAAATGGAATTACACTACAATTTATCTATGCTGAGTAAATAATTCATGAATGGATTTTTATCCCATTTTCAGAACCAGGTGAACTTAAATAGACCTTCAATGCATACAATAGGAATCATTCATTTTTGTTTGAAATCACAATAGACTTACACATCTTAAAAACACAACGACAGTGAGTTAACATTGATCTAGTATAATAATATGTTGTAATGCCTTAAAAGTTTTAATTAATTTTCATTCGTAATGAGTATATGTGTTGTAATGTATAGCGGTAGTAGTTTATTCATTATTTATTTCTGCGAATCACTTACATATGCATTATATATATACATACACACACACACACACACACACACACATAAAAATATACATACGTGGGACACAAAACGTGGGAATGGAGATGAATAAGAAAAAATATGAATTCCAAGGTGGCTCAAAAAAAGTAGCATGGCCTTCCGCACTCCCGCTGCACCCCAACACCTTTCTGAAGGATTTATGTAGAATATGAGGGGATTGGAGCTACACCTGGCTTGACAGACACAGCGCTACTTTATTAAAGCGGATACTGCACAGAGTGCTGCTGTATTAAAATTGAAATAGAAGCAGGGGAGAGTTATTTGAGTCCAGATACTGAGACCAAATCCCGGCTGGTCAAAGCTTCAGGAGTTGCCTCTCAGCCCGCACAGTCTAGCTTTACCTAAGCACACAGACACACAAACACAAGCAAACCAGAGCTCCTATTGATATTTAGATAATATCATCACATTGGGTTGGAGTTTTTTATTTTTTTTAGATATTGATTTTAAATTCCGCATTAGATTTTTTTCATGCTGGTGAAGCATTTTTACACGAGTGCTGTCGGCTCGGCGTGGGCCCTACTGAGGGAACGTGTATGGATTTTTCTCTTCAGGGGCCTTGTTTTCTGTGATGAGGGAGTCATGCCAATAAGTGCTCCATTATATACGTAATCAAGGAGTGGCAAGAGAATTAGTCACTGCTGACCTCTCAGCCTGTCTCGCACACACCTGACAGGAATATATATACTAATACATGCTCATTCTCGCATGCAGCCGCACAGACAGAAATACAAGTTTTTAAACAGCACTACTGCTTAGATAAAGTTATAGGATGTAGCTTGTAACGGGGCAGAGATTTAGCAAACAAATAGGATTTTACTAGGAATATTTTTGCCACATTTTTGCCACAATTCAGTGCAATGCTAAATTATAATCTAAATATGTTCGTCTTTCTTTTTTAATTGCAGCAACACCAAGGTTTAAAGATCTGGGAATTGTTTTTTATTAAATGTTAATATTCTAGTGTTTGATAGGTCTCCATTCTGCTTTAATAAAAGCATGCAGTCAAACTGGCATCGACTCCATAAGTTTGTGCAAAACCTGATGATCCATATTATCCCAGCATGATTTGAAAATGTTCCAGAGACCAGTCTGTGTGTAGGCAGCAGGACATTTTGTTCACCCAAGGTGTTAAAGGATTAGTTCGCCTAAAAATAAAATCACTCACCCACCCACATGTTGCTCTAAACCTGTATTTTTTGTTCTGTGGAATACAAGAAGTACAGTTTGCTGATAAATGCTGTTGTTGCTTTTTTCAAAAAAAGAAAACCTGAATGAGGTATCTGACATTTTTTTTGTGTTCCACAAAAGTGCAGGTTTGGAACTTCGCCTTTAATTCAGCAACATTTACTAATATTTCCATTAAACAACAACATCATTAGCAATTAGCATTATTGCTTGGTTATGCATTATTCATTTTTTTTTTATTTTTCGTTTTTCCACTATCAACTTAAGAATAATGTTTTGATATGAAATATAAAGTAATGAGAAAACCTTGAGAGAACTTTTAAGCATTAGCCAATGTTCTGAGAATGTTCCATGTTAGCTGTAGATTTGATTAACATAGAAATAATGGACATTTGACATTATATCCTTTGTTTAAAATAACTTTTTTGAATTTTACAACTTTCTGTTTTTTCAAGGTTTTTATTAGAATTTAAACTCTAGATTTCAGTGTGAAAACTCATGAAAACGTAACCAGCCACTTTTTTTAAAACACTATTTAATTGCTACAAACATAGTGGAAGTGAAAAATCGTTCGAAAATAATTCACACTCTGATAACTTAACACATTCAATCTAAGTCATGGCTAATCGATTTGAAATGGTTTTTAAAGTGGCTTATTGCATTCAGTGTGATCGCTTGCTCTGTGTGGAGGAAATAACAATATGGTTCTGATTACATCTTTCTCCATTAGTTTTACACAGAGGGTGATTATGCTGTAGAGTAAGATGGATTCATATGTCCACCCGTCTCAGCGCCTCAGATGAAAAGCCTGTGCGTGTACGGGAGGACTCCCTTGAGGAGTGTGTGGTTTTGGAGAGGGGCAGGTGGTGTGTGTGTGTATCTATGTGTCCGATTGTTCCCCATAGGTTCCATAGAAGTCCTACTGAGAGACAGAGGGGAAAAGGAAAGGGGGATGGGGATTGGCACAATTTCATGAGCTTATGAAAAATGACTTGGCAGAAAGTAGTGTTCTTTGTCCAAGGCTGGGTTTGGATAGGTGGGGGCTGGAAGGAGGGATGAGAAAGAAATATAGACAGAAGAGTGGAGGATCTCTCCTACCCCCACCCCCCATTTTTCAACTGCTTTCTTTCCTGCTTGCTTGATTTCTGTGCTTTCCGTATCATTCAGCATTTGTATTTTATCTGTTTCATTGAGACATTTCAACCATCTCTGTTCTGCTTGTCTGGAGTTCTTTTAGTAAGATCTCTTTGTCTCTCTCTCTCTCTCTCTGTTCTGTACACACGGAGCAAATAGCCACTCTGTATTTTTATTCGTCAACTTAGCAGGAAACCTATCACATATTTTCTCTGCAAACTGCATATTACACATAGATATAAACCTGTCATCATAAATCACTCATACACATAAAAATAGATTTAGTACCAGCAATAACATCCTTTCACTTTACTGTGACTGAAAAAGAACCCACACTGAAAACAATTATGATGTCACCCACCCTCAGTAATGATTTAATTAATGTTGTATGTTCACTGTGATGTCACAAAATAAGATCTGAAGAAATTCCTTGGTCATGGTGGGGAAAGAGGGATTATTGATGGTGTTGTTTATGCTGACGTATTATTTTAATTAAAACAGATTCACTCAAAAGAAATGAGACAAATTGCTTTGGCTTGGGGCTCCGACCGCAGGGTAGATGGGAATGACACAAATCAAGTGTCATCAAGTGTGTTTGAGGGGTAACATAGAAAGAAAAGCCTGCTAGGCAAACTACAAACCTGCACAGCAGGAATATGTGTGTGTGTTGCTTTGCATATGTGCGTGTAAGAGACACTGAAGGTTTTAATTGAGCAATTGTGACAGTTACGGCTGTCAGATCCGCCCCATCATTCTCTCATTCTCTCTCTCGCTCTGTGTCTTTAAACAAATTCACTACATGTGTTGATCTGTATCTGAATCTGTCAGCACTCTGTGTGTATGATTGTGTATTTTTAAGTATGCTTGTGTTTCAGGCTCTGTGGAGGGGAGGTTTGGGGGATCAAGGCTTGTGCCTTGTAGTTTTTTCCCATTACTCATCCAGCAGCCTTGCTTCACTGCCATTTGGCTCAGATTGTGTGTGTATATATATGTGTGTGTGTGTGTGTGGATCTATGTGCTCATGCATGAGTAAGCATGCAGTATGAAAAGCTGCTGTCTTATATACCTGTGTTTGTAGATCTACTTATTCCCAGGCAGCCAAAATAGAAGGAAAAAATACAATAACTTGCTCCATATGCGGTAAATAAAAACTAATTTTCTGGTCCAATTCCGAATTTGTTGCCAGTGCCTCCCTTTTGACTGCAGCTTGAGGAGAGAGGCTCATTTAAACCAGATGTATTTAAGTTAAAGCAAATGGCAGGCGCAATATTGGCAACACACCTGATCGCAGAACAGTGACCAGACAGACTAACAGATTTTTCCCATCTGTGTGGCTAATAATTTTTATGTATGCCAGACAATCCAAAACAACCGCAGATTCCTTGTGAAAAATTGCCTGACAATCTTTGAAATGATGTTGTAAGCGCTACATATTACATTTTGCATTGAAGTTCCTGCTAAAATATGCCTATTGAATGATCAGCTATTTTTATTTTTTGCTTCTAATTTTTCTCTGACATAAAAGTATATTAAGCATATAGTGCTAGGACATAACAATGACATCATAATGCAAACGCTTAACAGACTCACTACTTTTAAATGTAATGTGTTTTATTTTGCATCATCTGTCTGTTCTGCTCTGGAAACTGTATACCAAGAGAAACAGAAGAACTATTCACAAAATATTCACTGAAAAATAAAGTTGACTGAAGAGATATAAAGAAATAGAGATAGTCAAAACTTTTCATCCCAGGGTCATCCCAAAACTGTCTTATGTTATATAACTGGATAGATTTTATATCATTATGTTTTACAATATAACATTCAATATATAAGCCGTAACATGTAAATTTGGTTCAGTTGAATCAGATAGCACAGTTGGAGATCAAGGACTTACTGCACATATTGAGCTGTGCACAGCTCTCCCAGATCTATCACTGACAAAGTTCAAGTCAGAGATACTTTTGACTCTCTTTTGGTTGTATCTGATTGAAGAATATCAAGTTGAGTGCATTGCATTGTGGGATACATTACCTAAAACAGTGTGGTCTATTGTATGCTGCAAATTTTGCATAATTTTACATACCACATGCTGTACAATTAAATTATTTAAGTTATTTTGTTGCTTAACTCTGGGTTCAACAACTTGAAGAAAAGTTACTCTTTCAAACTTTCATTATCCGCTCAGATTAGGTCAGATTAAGTTGCATCCACACTCTCTTGTTCCACAGCCTGTCCTCTGTTGTCTGCTCTCCAACATCAACCTCTGGCCACCTGTTTTTATGGGTTCGATGTGTCCATGGAAACGATCCGCACATCCTTGCCAGGATGCTCATAAATTACAAACACTGAGTTTGCCATGCACAGCTGCAGCGCTGTCTGACGTTAACATTATCAGTATCCAAACAATGTTCTCTGAGAGTTATCAATTATTCTATTGTTCTTGGCAGCTCTTTTCAACCTGTGCACCTCACCTTCTCAGAGATCCAGTGAAAATATATCCAGTTACAGTTTTCAGAACACTGTGAGAATTCCGTGTCTGTTCTGTTTGGATGAAATTAGCGTAGCTATGATTGTACCTTTGTGTCGGTGCGGAAACATCCCGCGGTTGCATCCGTCACGGCGCCAGTCGTTCTGGTCCAGAATTCTTCACTACGTTAAAAATGCATCCAAGGCTCATTGTGTTCTTCTGGTAATCAATACCTAAAGCACAGCTGTGGAGTCATAAAAAAGGATAGGACTTTACTTTTGGCAGGCGTAGTATAACTACAGTTCCCAGGATTCCATGCTCTGCTATAGACATCATCATACATCACAGTTACATACAAACAGAGCTTGAGTCTTGTAACAACTTTTCTGGTAGTTTTTCCACATCAGTCAGTGGCTCTATTTCATTTACACAGAGAAGAGAGAATGACCTCATTGTGTTGGTTAATATAAAATTAACCAAAGCTATACAAATGTGAATTTCACAGAAATTATACTCATAACTTTCATTTGTGACCTTTCACCCCACTGTCATGTTGTTTTTTGTACTGGTAATTATCACATTTACAGAGTAAAAATTATCTGTGTTATCCGATATTGGTGAAATGCTAGTCTTTGGAGAACATCCAAAAAACCACTTCTGTCAGTGTCTGAAGATACCAGCGTCATCGCTGATGCAAAACTGAGCCTGTGTTCTTCAAAAGAGCTTCTTTCTTTTGAAGTGAACTTGTGGGTTTGTTTCTCCACTAGCCTCTCTCTGAACTGCAGGGGCCTAATTGATTAAGTGTGGAAGAGTTCTAGGTATTGTAAATGAGGTGACAGTCAGATGCTCGAAGACACTTTCACAGCGTACAGTAGCTTTCTGCTGCATTGTTAGTGGAACTCTCACACACACATGTGTATGTTACTCAGGCCATGTACAGTGCAAAAAAATTGTTTATGTAAGCACAGCTTGCAACTCCGATACATAGAACATCTGGACTGGAAAGAAATAATGAACATGATTTCACACACAAACAATTTGACAGTACCCTAGCTAACAGTTTTAAGCTGTAAAAACATTTCTTGAACGTTTCCATTAAGTAACAAAAATATAAAAAAATATTTTTAAAATGTTATGACCGTTCAAAACATTAAAACATGTTATTGTCTGATTGCATGAATTTTATTCAAAGATTTTAAATTTTGTAACATTTTTAAACAATTGATTAACAACTTAAGAATAATGCTGTTGAAAAATTATATACAGTACAGATATACAGTTTTACTGTATATGATATACAGTTTTGAATGGTCTCAAAAATGTTCTATTAATGTTTTTGATCACTTAAATAGCTATAAAACATTTCTGATAAATGTAAGAACTTTGAATGTTAGCCAACGTTGGGAGAACATTCCCTGTCAGCTTGTATCATAATATCTGGGACAAGAGAGGCACTCTTACATTGCTTTCAAACCCAAATCAGGCCTTCATCAGTGCCTGTGAATGTGATTCTCACCCCGATTAGACTTCAGTTGCTGTGCTGTCTCAGAGGCCTCTGAATGTCATTCTCTTTAGAAGTGCCACCACTTCTGGTTGTGCAGCTAGCCTGTGTGCTAATGCCTGTAAGCAGCTGAGACAGATAAATCAGTCTCATCCTGCCTCCGAGCGGGAGGCTATGACATTTGACAGTCTTTTATAGCGCAGAACGAAACATGTCTGTGTGCTGCAATTCAATTGTGCTGTATCGATTTCTCCTGTCAGTCCGTCATTATTCCCGCGGCCTGATTGACAGCTGAAAATTGGTTACGTTAAGTATTTCATATGTTATAGCGCCTGACATTTGCTTGCCTGCACCTTGTGTCAATATTGTTGGAGAGCTCGGCAGCTTTATGAGAGAGCATTATACACTGAGTGTGGCTTTTGTGTGATGTCCCAGAGTTTTTCCTGACATAATTTAAGATATATTAAAAAACGCTGCTGGCATCCTTCCACCTCTCAAAGGTGTTTAATGCCAATATTATTGTCTTCCTGCGGGAGAGCATGTATGCTCATAATGGAGATGCCCTCCGCCCTTCTTATCATCACTATCAGTGAGCTTATGTTTAGGCATTAGGCAGACGATGACTGTAAAATTGAGCCGCAGTGATTGATTCGTGTCGAGGCTCTGTGCTGGATGTGAGCACCACCCACCCACGATACAACCGCATCCGCAGAAACCCTATTATCTCTTCTCCACTGTGAGTGACAATAAACTGCTGATATCATCTGTCATACGTTAATGTTGCTATTTGTTGTTTTGTTGTGGTCATTTGTATGAGAATGATCTCATACAAATGTAATTTTATATATAATATTTAGTGTGACACAAACATAAAGATACAGTAAGATCTAGAAGTCTGAATGCACATTGAAACAATCTTTTCATACAAAATAAGAAGAAATGATAAATTATAAAAATTCACATTGCTTTTTATTTCAATGTATGGCTCAAATTGTAATGCTAATCTTTTTAATGAACAACAAAAATTGTAAATAAAAAATAAATGATTTTCAGTGGGCACAGACCTCTAGACTACATGTGCATTTATATAATATACATACAGTATAATGATGTTCTCAGCATTTTCTCTTAAAACAATAAAGAT
The DNA here is from genome assembly GCA_036877545.1 of Yasuhikotakia modesta. Lineage (NCBI taxonomy): Eukaryota > Metazoa > Chordata > Actinopteri > Cypriniformes > Botiidae > Yasuhikotakia > Yasuhikotakia modesta. The sequence goes on along the minus strand of JBAJNP010010075.1, from coordinate 9,136 downwards.
TTTATCCATTAAAAATTCATGATTTACTTACAGATCAGGTTTAGAATATATACATTTTGTTTTTAGATATAATAATAATATCTTTGTATATAAAATAGCAGCCAGTCTGTATTGTAGCTGTAGTTCTGAAATTAATGAGATCCAAAGTTACTTTTTTCTGCCATTTATTCACCCTGTTACTCCATTTTTCTTCTGTGGAATACAAGTTTAAAGAAATATGTTTGAGAAATGTGTGTGTAGCCATACAGAGGAAGTCAATGCATGCCAGCTTTATTTGTTTCATTTGTTTACCATTTTTGAAAATACCTTCTTTTGTGTTCCTCAGATACAAAAAGTCATACAGGTTTGGAACGACATAAGTGTGAGTAAATGATGTGTTCAATTTTGGGTGAACTATCGCTTTAAGAAGGCACACGTTTAGTTTTTGCTCTGCTGGGACTGTTTATTCAGAGATGGGGGCTTGATTCCAGCTGATGGCTGCTTTTTCCTGCCCTCTTTTGGGCAGCTGTGTGGCAGACAGGCCAGTGTGTTTGTCAAAAGTAAATTGTAAATGTTTAGCTCTGAGCTCCTGCGCAGTTGCCTGTCCCTCAGCATTCTGCCAGACAGCCACCCGTTTCCCCTCAACTGCCACATGTCAACATCAGCCGCACACCATCCCGCCCTGCAGTTCAATATGTGTATTTTGTTAATATTATCTTTAAACTGGATAGTCAAACAGCTGTCACCAGGGTCCAAATTCAACTTTTGGCCACCTGTCAATGCAGTGTCAATTGAGAAAATTTACTAGCTGTATTTCCTACCCACTACGAAAATGTAGCTGTTTCCTTGAATATTTAAGACACACTGGACAGGTGATTGTGTCACTCAAGATAAATTCACCATCTCAGAAACGCAGCCAGTTTTTTCTCTTACTTGTATACTAGCTTTGGTGTCAGGAGGTAAAAAGTACGATGATAAATCTTTATTATGTAGCATTTTGTTGTTTGCTAAACATTTACTTACCTGCCAAGCCAGTTGTACTAACATTTGGTGATGTCTGTCACTCATTTAAAGCTGTTTAAGTTTTCCATATAATGTAGAAATGCACTACAAAACCATACATAGTTTTGTACAAAGTAAACATTTGCATAAAAGTAATAGCTTTTTTGATTTTCTAAGTTGTTGTTGATGTTGTTGTATACTCAGGGACGCATTAGTGCACAGACTTACACAGGCTGAAACCCAGGGGCCTTGGCAAGGGTGGGGGGTCCAAAAAGGATGGGACCACCCTCCTGGAACCCTCCCAGAAATGCAACTATCCTGGCCCAGATAGCCCTTACAGCAGCCCTACGGTACATGTATTTGTGCATCTATAATCTGTAGGTCAATTAATTTTGTAAAATAACTACAATAATAAGCATAATAATACTTTGAATTAGTTTGTAGATTATAGTCTGAGTTCATAGACTGTAATCTGAAATGTTTCATTTCAAGTCTTTTTAAGACAGTCATGCATGTTGTCTGTGTTTAGCCTACCGTTCTTCTTGTACAGACAATTATGTACAACATGGCTTTTATTTAGTCATTTGTTTGCACCATTAAAGTATACTCACAAGACTGACCTGACTTCTGGTCAGTAATCTTGGCTTTTAGTCCAGAAGCAGAGCGCTAGAGATCCTATCTTATTTAATCTATAGATTAAGTACTCACCCATCTAATGGCACCTAGCTAGTAAGACAGCTTTTGAGCAAAAGTCCAAAAGCCATTTGGTCAATAGGCCATATGCATTTAGTTTGAGGGAGGTCTGTGTTTTTCCTGCTCTGCACCAGTGTCGTTTTTAAACCTATTGTTCTTTGACTTGGCACTTAAAGTACAAAACATGCCTGGATTTGTCTTGACAAATCTTGTCATGGCAGCTTCTTAAATTATTAAGTTGTGAATATCCTTCTGTCTCTCTACCACCAAGTCTTGTTTGCTTTTGGTTGGGTTTGTAGCTTTTGTCATGCTATCCCAGGTTTCAAATATATTGCACAACAGTTATGGTGAATAAAATAATGTTTTTGTCTCTGCTTGTAAACGGCACAGAGATGGTCAAATGAACCTCAGTTGTCCAGAATCTGTCATTTGTAATTTTAGAGAAATTTCTGATGCATGGACTCGGATAACCAGATAAAAGGCTCATTATTAAACAGTATTGTAATTTATTGTGGCGTCTGGTGGCGAGACTCCATGACTGCATTTTAATTGGTATTTATTTGGTCTGTAATCAGTCATTTCCACTTGCTGAGAGAACCAGAGTTAGTGCCAATCTTTTACATAAAAAAATCACTTAAATAAACTCGTTTTGCTTGACTGGAAACACATGACCTTGGTGTGCACGTTTTCACTGCAAGATCTGAAGCTGTGTGGTATATCCTGTTCGCCTCCCACTCAAAGAGGCAATCAGAAATGACAGATGAAAATTCAGAGTGCGTCCACCTGTCTCAATGCTGGAATCACTGCAGCTGTTGAAAGTGGAGTTTGAGGTTGAGGAACTTTATGGATTGAGACTCTTGATTCCAAACAGCAATATGCAAATGTTCTCAGATGCAATATTGTGAAGATGATTAACAATAGAATTTGAGTTGAACTTGAATAGAATTTGTTGCCCATGTTTATGCATCAGTCATTTGAAAGAAGAGAGTGGTGATCTAGCTAAGAAATTACTAATAATTTAATTTTGTAAGAATGTTTGCCTATCATTTCCAAAATGTAACAGAAACATTGAAAATGTAATTTTGATTTTATTCCATTTTTAAACCATTCCTCATATAACATAGATTGTGTTTGATGTGTGTAAAAATGTTCTATTGATTTTACTGCAGTAAACTTTAGAAAACATTAGCTTTTATTGTGATAACATTCTTTGTTGGCTTGGAAGGAATGTCATGATTAGGTTAGAATTAAAAAATTTGATTTAAGATTTTGCATGAAGATTGGGTTTCCAATCCTGGCCTCAGCTGAAAACCCAAATATTTAGTACAAAAGTAGCCTACCTGATGTCTCAAATACAAAAGCCTTAGTTCAGCTTCTTTCCCAAATCACATGAATAATTGCACTGTTCATTTTCCAAACGGGGATTATGATGAGGGCCTTTGTGGAAAATGGAGGCTTACATTAAGGGTCTTTTAGAGATCAATAAGCCAGAATAAAAGCTCTTGGAAGCAGAGAGGATTGAAGGGTATGAATGTGACTGCAGACTGCAGCAGGCATGGAAGGAATCCCAGCCAGGAAGGGTCACCTTGGGATGCGGCCACACAATCGGGAATTGCGGCGGATAAGCATATCAAAGCCCGGCTCCGCGTCAATGCGAGAGCTGATGCAAGGTCTCCTTCATGCTGCCGGAGCTGCCATTGGCCTCGCCTCTGATCTTCACCACCGCATTGCTGCAGCCTCATAGTTCAAAGCAATATTGATGCCTGCTGCACTAGTCACAAGACCTTATTAAAGGATGCTGAACCGTCACCTGCCACAATGACTGGTTAGCTCTGCAATAATGAGAACCTTATGACATTATAAAAGAGATCAACTTCTGACTTGAAAGGTGGAAAGCATAAAACACTCATTCTTTGTATCTTTTCGGTTTTCTTTTAAACGCTTGTGTAATGTTTCTCAGGGTTCTTTCTTTGTGATATACATCTAACATGTTTACCTATGATAGTTCGCTACTATGGTGACTCAGGAATGTCCTAAAGCTTTTTGGGTTTTATTTAACTGCACAATTATCAAATTTTTGCCAAAAACCAGCCCAAAAGCAGACAGAAAAACACATTGCAAGAAACGAGGGTGGAACAGCTCAGTCAAAATACCAAGTTCCACATCGTTTTGCAGTTGAATAGGTTTAATTCTACAATAACATAATCGGCACACAGCGATATTTCAAAGATGATTCAAGCTGAAAGTTTATTTATGGACCTGTCAGGACTTTTGATATCCACTCCTCCTTTGTCAAAACCTCCCACTGCTGAGAGGAAAACTTGGCTCTGGAAAGCTGCTCCAGGACCACAAGGCATTCTTGCCTTGGATGAATGAAATCCTCCTTTTCTGTGGTTTTTAGCCAGCCATATGGCATGCAAAGCTACCCTTGTGGGACTCGTGTTGTGGTCTGTTGTCTAATTCTTCCATTAGAATAAACATTTTGACCATCTCCAACTTCAAAACATAGTAAAATTAAGTCTCAAGAACTGGCAGTCCAAAACTCACTTTTTTTCGAATGACACATTTTCTTTATTTTCTTTATTTCTTGCTCCCCATCATTGACTCTCATTGTCAACCATCCATGACATTTATAGTTTTGTTTGTTGTGTCTCGCATACTAAAGTTGGCATTTATTATTGTTCCATGAGAAGTCACTTTACTCATTTAAATCTCTTAAAAATGTATCATTACATGCAACGATAAAGCTAGACACCGATTCAATTTGCAAAATGATCCATTCCAGCCACCGCAAAAGGAATAATGCCTTATACACACAGGCACACACGTACACACACTCACTCATTCTGAGACAGTCTCTAATCCAGCGATTGGTTTTACCTTATCACAGAACTTAAAGCAGTGTACTCATCTAAGCTGGAGGATTGAACCTCTGTTCGATACAGGTTTGCAAAACTGAATCTGTTGAGCCGCAAAGATTTGATATGGGTATTTAAAGCTCTGCGTGGTATTAACCGAGAGCACAACAAATAGCCTCCCTTAAACCAACTCTCTCCACCCTGACCAGCTCAGATGCAAATGAAACTAAGCTTGTAGTGTATTGAGGAGGTCGACATGAGAGCAATGGGACGTATAACATGTTTGTGTGTGTTCGTGCACATCTGTAGCCATGATGAAGTGCCTGACCCTCAGATGAGCTCGGTGACAACTGTGTTACCATGGCGTTTCATCCATCCCTGTCGACCTGAGGCGGTGTGCAAACACTGGAGTTTTTCTGGCTCCTTCCATCTGCCTCTTTGCCAGCCGGTTCTCACATTAAAGACCTCAGCTTTTTAGCCAGCTGATGGGTAATGAGGCAAACGGCCTTATAAAATTACTTTTGCTGAGATGAAATACATCAAACAATGAAATAAAGCAGTTGATAGGATGCAGAACAAAGACTTTGTATTTATGAAAGCAATAAATCAAAAAGAAACCATATAATTGCTATAAATGGTATTTCTTTTTACAGCTAATACTTTTAGGTTGTAAGAATGTTTTTTAATTGTTTCCATTAAGTAACAAAAACATTTTTCAAACATTTGTGCTTAAAAAATGTTCCACTAACAATTTAAAAATAATATTTTTGATATATAATATGAAACATTACAAAGTGACTAACAATGCTGCTAGAATTTTAAAAATTTTTAAAAAACATTTTTAAAAGAGAAAAAAACATTCAAAAGAACATTTTCAGTTGGCTGATTGTTTCTTCCTTTCTATTAAGTGTTGTCTACCTTAAATACCCTCACACAGACACAAAAGGCTTATACTTGTAAGTCACTATAAGGATCTGCCCTGTCTCACCCACTATAACAAATTTGCTTCTCCTACACAGCTCTTTAAAACACTGATACACAGTACACATAAAACAAACTCCTCTCATAAATTCATTATGCTTGTACAAACTCTCCTGAGTTATCACAGTGTACGTCAGGTCCCTCTATACAAATCGTCTGTGGAATATTGCACTATAGAGACATTATTTGTCAGATTTAGCACGAAACCTAAAATCCTTGTGGCTGAATGTGTTTTCAAGAGACAGAATTTAAATGAAATTGAAAGCATGTTGACAAAAGAAGACTGTGGATGAGAAGTGAAGAGAGGGAGTGAGATAAAGGGAGACAAAGGGAGACAAAGGCAGTCTCTGGTGTGTCAGATTATGATGTGGTAATAGAAAACAGTCAGTGGCCGTTTCAGTGTTACACACGCCAGCAGATGTTGTCTGAGACTGTGGTGTCAGGACCGCTTATTCAGATAAGTTCCAGCACCTCAGCAGTGAGGAGCGATAGGATAATTCTCCATTTTTAAAATCTATTTGCTGTGGCCAACTCACAAATAGCAGGTTCAGTTTTAAAACTCTGCCCCAGTACTCATTTGACACTATTATAATCGATTGCAGAAAGATATAGTCTTAAGGATAAACTTACACACTTCAACAAACACCTGACTACAATTTTAGGTTGTAAGAACGTTTTTTATTGTTTTTATTAAGTAACAAAAACAGCAAACTGTCAAACATTCATTGAAACCTCAAAATGTTTCTGTAGACTGAAGTATTTTTAAAGTGTATTTAAAATGTTTTTCTAGCTGTTCAAGAAAATGTTTTTTTGATGTAGATGATATATAATGTTAAAAAAGTTGTACTAACATTAAAGCAAGAACCTTTTTAATAACTTTGAAAGAATTCTTGGAGAACGTTCTGAGAATGTTCCATGTTAGCTGGGTAAACGCATTTAGTATGTAATCTCATTTGCTCTGCACTGCTGTCTCTCAGATCCTCGCTAATCAACTGCATTATTAAAAAAAGTTAAAACCATCTGCAATTACAGGTCAACAGATTAACAGCTCACAGAATAAAATATGACCAATAACAAATGATAACGTCAGAATACGTGTGTGTGTGTGCGTGTGTGTGTGTGTGTGCGTGTGTGTGTGTGTGTGTGTATGCATGTAAAAAGAGGAAAGACAGCAGGGTAGTTCCTCTCTCTTGGGTGTGGTGAGCTTTATGGCTTTGGCGTACAACTTTAAAGACTCCTGAGCCTTCAAATCCACGGATATACTCTTAAAGCACCAGGGAGGCCTATTGTTTCAAACGCCTTCCCAATCAGCTTGCCAAACTCCACATACGTACACACACTAATACAGACACATTTTTCTTCTCTCTCTCATTACACGTCTGAGGCGTGTACAAAGCAGGTTTGGGCGTTGCCCTGTCTCTGGAAACATTGGTCTTCACAGTGATCATTTTCTCAGACAATTACTTAGAAACTAAAAAATTACTAGACAATGAGAACCAGAGATTCTTTCGTGTGCTAAATAGACAGTTGTTTTAATTGGTAAGTTTCAAGCACAAAGTTTAAAACCACTTGTTTAAACCTGACATACATTAATCAAGATATTCTAAAGTGTTCTGTGGATGATAGATAGATAGATAGATAGATAGATAGATAGATAGATAGAT
>JBAJNP010010074.1:0-17039 GCA_036877545.1 Yasuhikotakia modesta | reverse complement strand
TACACACACACACCCATCTACAGCTCAGCAGCTGTACTCGGTACGTACACACACACACCCATCTACAGCTCAGCAGCTGTACTCGGTACGTACACACACACACACACACAGACACACACCCATCTACAGCTCAGCAGCTGTACTCGGTACGTACACACACACACACACACACACATCTACAGCTCTTATAACTCACTTTAAATTTGAACAGTATTTCAACTCAATTTCATATTTCCACTTTTTTAATTGGTCCAACTGATACAGACAGAAATTTTTGGCTCCCACCAGTCTGCACTGTGAGCAATGTGACAAAACTAAATGAAACTCTATGACACACTGTCTGCACAGTGTCTTGTTCTGCTTTTTAATCCAGGATAAATATAGTTCTGGTTATTTGAGAATCTGTAAGTAAAATGTCACAGTTCCAGTTCTGTAACACACACACACACACACACACACGATTGTAGTTCTGCTCAGTGTTTTTTGCTCATCTGTCCATCATGTGCAAAATCTTTAGGCTGTGATGAGCTTCAGTTGTCTAAAATGAATGACACTTTTCTGTTTGTGTCAATATTTACATTTACATTTATGCATTTAGCAGATGCTTTTATCCAAAGCGATGTACAATTGAAGGAACAATAGAAACAGTGCACCAACTGAAAAAGAACAACAACAATCTTATAAGCATGGTACCATTTTCCCTAGACTAGTATAGAGTAAGTAAACAAGTGCAGTTGTCCCACCCCACCCTTTTTTTATAGAGACAGTAGAGAGACGTATGGAAGAAAAGAAAAAGGAAAAAGAGAGAAGTGTTAGTAGTAGTTGCATTTAATTGGGGAGGTATTGTCTAAAGAGGTGAGTTTCTAGTCTTTTCTATTTGAATGTCAGTGTTTCTTTTGTAGGACAGGAAGTTGACTGTGACAGAAGAGCCCATCGGGGACGGTCACCCCCGGATACTGCGCTTCAGGAGCCAGCCCACAGTTTCCCGCACCATCCACTGGGAGGCGGTGCTGAGAGGGGAAGGTCTGTTTGTGGAGATTCCCTGTGACCCCTTCCCAGAGGGCAGCAAGGAGAGGTGAGAGGTCAAAGGTTATGGAGTTCAGTATTAAAACAAACTAAGGAATCTTTATGTCATGATAGCTGAACGTGTTTTTCCTGTTGCTTGTGTGTTCAGCTTCATCTCTCTGCTGGAGTTTGCTGAGGAACATTTGAAAGTGCTCAGTGCGTTTGTCTGCTTTTATAAGAACAGAGACGACCGTGGTACGTTCACAGGTGTCTAACAGCAGTTTTCATTTGCATATTAAAGTGCGTAAACTTCCTGTACTTGCATCCACAGTGAAACTGGTGCGTACGTTCAGCTTCTTGGGCTTCGAGATGGTGAAACCGGGTCACGCTCTGGTTCCTGCTCGACCTGACGCTCTCTTCATGGCCTACAACTTTGACAGGGATTCCTCGGATGAAGATTAGATTGTCCCATTCCTTCCCTGCCCTGTGTCATTCCTTCTCTCTGATCTCATCACGTGTTTTCTGTACCTCTAACCAGCTGTCATCTGAAAATCCATGTTCATTCTGTGCTGTGAATTTGATTTACACACTGATCTGGTTGTCTGTGTTCACACTCAAACTTTAGGATTAGTGTTTGACTCACTCCTCATTGTTCATGGAGGGAATCTCTTTCTTTCCGTTGTTAAAATTTGAGTCTTTTTTTTAAAACATTTCTTTTTCTGTAATGCATAATATAAGGTTACAGTTTATACATTCTGGTACATAAGGCCTTTTTATATTGTTTATTGTTTGTTTCGTCTACAATGTCAGGCTGTATTTTTCTTCATTTGTGGTCAGTTTTTGTCTTTTCCAGATGTCTGGGGCTGCATAGAGACACTTTTGGCTAAATGGGAGGTTATATATTATATTCTTGAATGTCATGTATGTTACTAAATCAAGGACAGAGTCTGGGAAAATGGACGTTTCAAAGCTTTGTTTACCTGCCACTGTTGTTATTTTGTATATCAATGTCCCTGCAGTTTCTTTACATTCTGTCTCATGTTTATTTTTCTCCTTGTTTTCTTATCTCTCTCCACCTCTGTAATGGTAAATAAACTGCTTCTGACATAATAAAACCATCATTTGAAATTATTAGTTCAAAAATGTTTTCTTTATTAATTCAATTTTTTAATGCGTTTTATACTGCTGCATTGTTTCAAAGCAGTTTTGCATATAGTCCAAATAAAAACAGGAAATAGTGAGACGTATAACAGAATACATGGTATAACTCTCTTTTTATTGTATTGATCATTATAAGATGTATATAAGAAAACAGGGATACTATGATTGTGTTTGGACAAGTACAAGTACTGAAATTGATGGCATAAGTTTTGAGTAAATGGACTACAAGGATGCAATGTATTCAGACTGCCTTCTAAAACTGTAGGTGTACATAAATTAAGCTAAGATCATTGTACCATCCTGCATGAAGAGGAGAGAAGACTTATTTTTAGAGAACAGAAGTGTATGATACAGAAGGGATTTGCAATAATTCGCTAAAAATGAAACTAAAAATCTGAATGTTGCATAATAATGGAGCAAAAGATATGTTAAAATAGTAGATGTATTCATTATATTAAAAGCAATCTAAACAATTTACAAAACCCTCCCAGTAAGCAAACCAGCAGAACAACAGTGACAAGAATCCAAAACTCCAGTGATGTATAGATGAGGAAGAACCGGTGGGGCCTGGTTCTCCTCTGGCATGTTAAATGGGCTTTACTTTATTTGCATACATTTGTGGGTTTGTGGGTCACCTGTCAGGCCATGAGGAGAAGTGACAGAAGCATTATGTCACTAACTGCAGCTGTGACATCACACTGCTGTGATTATGTGATTAGGCAGAGAACAGAAATGAATCTAACTGAGCTGGAGGTAGAATAATGGAGCAGTGTTGATGTGTCTTATGGGTCATCCCGTCTCCCCACCATCTTGTCTGACTACGGGGTCTTGGGGAAATGTACATCTGTACATTTGTTTTAATGGGAAGTGTCCCCTGGTTAATGCAGCCTGATCAGAGATTTGAATAACAAATCCATAGGACTACATGTAGGCTAGTTATCGCGATGGGTCTTTAATAACAAAGACAGTTTATAGATAATCTATGAATATGCATCTAAGAATAAAGTATAACTAACATCTAAGTATAACAAAGTGCTGACAGAACGTTTCTAAACTTTTCACTTAAATCATTCATTTTCTTAAATCAACTGTAACAAATGCGATACATTGACACAAATGTACACTTTATTTTATAATGGTGATGTTTACACAAAGCGCTTCTTAAAAGCTCGTTTTGCGTCCGTTTCGTAAAATCTCGTGAAGCATCGCGAGATTTCCCTTGACATCCGTTTGCTGTAGACTAGTTCGTGGATCTGTGAGCGCGCGCACAAATCCCAGACACACAAACACGCGCGCGTGCACTTCTTTCCCGCTCACGCGCGGATTTTCACGGCTGTCGACGGCGAGATGTGGATCCAGATCCGGACGATCGACGGGAAGGAGACTCGAACCGTAGAGGACCTGTCGCGGCTCACGAAGATCGAGTCGCTGCGCATGAAGATCAAAGAGATCTTCAACGTGAAGCCCGAGCAGCAGAGACTCTTCTACAGAGGAAAACAGGTACGAGATGATGGAGGAGGACCAGGATCTGCTTCCTGTTCTCATTGCGTAACAGTCCAGAACTGATCCGGATCCAGCCAGAACACTTACTGCATCACACACACTGTTACGTGTGAATGACAGCGTGTGTGTGAATCTAGCTACAGCGTTGCCATATAGTCCAGTGAGGTCTCATGGAATGTGGACATTTTTCCTGGAAAGGCATAGACGTTTCTCTAGTGTATTGAAGTTCTGTGGTTCTGCTCGGCTGTATAGTAGTTCTGCAGTTATAAATGTTCTTCAGCTGTGAAACGTTCCTCAGTCAGAGACGTTCTTCAGCTGTGAAACGTTCCTCAGTCAGAGACGTTCTTCAGCTGTGAAACGTTCCTCAGTCAGAGACGTTCTTCAGCTGTGAAACGTTCCTCAGTCAGAGACGTTCTTCAGCTGTGAAACGTTCCTCAGTCAGAGACGTTCTTCAGCTGTGAAACGTTCCTCAGTCAGAGACGTTCTTCAGCTGTGAAACGTTCCTCAGTCAGAGACGTTCTTCAGTCAGATTTGTTTTTGCCAGTGTGTTTTCTGTTCAGTGACAGTCCTTATCCAGTAATCTGGAACAAGTGCAGTAGTTCTGGAGATGTCATCTGAATCTACTGGTCAGAACATGTGGAAATCTTGCCTGTGTGTGAGTTTCCATATCCAGACAGACAACTGAAGCTGCACAGATGAGGGTCTTCAATGTTTACACAGGTATGAAACATATGTACATGGGCTTATGGTACACATCTCCAGCGTGTGCTACAGACAACTGCTTCCTTTACTGCAGCTGAACTCTCATTTAAAGGTGAAGTTGGATTGTTTGAATGTTATGGTGCTTTTATGTGTTTTGGGTCAGAATAAATAGTTGCAGAGAGAAGTATGAAGAAGCCATTAGTATGTGGAGCGTCGACAGTGTTGCTGACTGGTGCTTTTAAAACATTCATCAGTTTATTTGCAAAGATTCTGGCTGTTTTTATCATTTAAACAGGTGACATGGAAAGGATTCAGTTCAGGGTCAAACTCAGCTGTCATTGAGCCTGGAAGCTGAGACACTACAGCGGCTCATACAGACAGGAGAACGTGTTGATGTGAAGTAAGGGAGAGTGAAGTGAGAACGTAAATGAGAAAGCATTTTTAAGGTTTGGATGGAGCATTCCCGTAACCTGCTGAGTCTCGTAAGTCTAGTAAGATGACTTTTTTCAGCTTTCTACATAGAAAGCGTCTTTCTAAGGGACCATGTACATAGGGTGCATTCTTGCTTTTTGAACGCAGAACAAATAAATACTTGTGCGCTGTACTGGAATAGTTTTATTCTGTAATGCATTTGGATTAAAACAAGGTAACTTGTCCTATAGTTGTTTTTGACTGTTGACTTGTTTCGTGTCTTAGACATGCGGTTCCCGCCAGATCTGTGCTGGATGGAGTATCACTTTTCATGGTGTTGTTGGGCTGCTGGTGTTGGTGGCTTGTGTTTTTTAGTGTTCTAACCAGATAACACACAAACACACACACACACTTATTTATCTTTCTGAATGAGGACATTCTATACACTTGGATTGTTTTTCTACACAGCTGGTAATATAAACCACCCTCACAGTTACCCTAACAGACATTCTGCACTTTACAATTTTTTTTACATAGTAGGATGTCCTCAAAGGGAGGTTTTTCTTGTATTTTGGGTACAAATTTGTGTGTGGTAAGTATTACACACATAGAGGTCAGCGTCTGGATGTTTATGTAGTTTAAAGTAACTGCTTCACTTATGTGGTGATGTTTTTCACCACATAAACACAAGGAGTGGTATTTAATCAGAGAATGTCTTCAAATGAAACGTTTATCAGAGCACAGAAGGTTCTGAAGTGATTCTAAAGCGGTCCAGACCTCATCTGTGATGTTTAATCTCTCCGTTTTGCTTGTGTTTTGAGAGCGTGTCTGTCATGTAATGGGCTTGCAGCTCTCCGACGGCCATCTTGTTCTGCTGGTCTGGTTTGGTGGGGGCCTCAAGCTGAAGGAAACGCCTTTTTAATCTGCTGAACGGGACACGAACCGACAGCAGTTAGTCATGAGTTACTAGCCGTCAAACAATTACACTTCAGACTGTAGCTGGCAGGAAATACGAGGGAATCATACATGCGTGCAATTGTGTGTGTTTAAGGGGGTCTGCGGGGTGTGCCATATCATGGATTTCTCTCAAATAATTGCTGTTGTTGTGTTTGTCTGTGAAACATCATAAGACATGTCATCTTACATTTCATTTGTGTGCGTTTGTAACCGTGTGGTTGTTAGGGAGACCTTTAGTGCTGCAGGAATGTCCATGCGAACACACACACACTGACACCACACAACTCAACACACACAAGTGTCTGTTTCAAAATGGCGTCGTCTTACATCGCCTGCCTCTCCAAATGTTCAAATGCAGCTTTTCGGTGGTAAATTGTTGTAACATAAAATGTTTGAAACGTGTAGAAATCAGCTTGTTGCAGCCTTGTGTTTTATTAAATAGTCATTTTTAACATTTTTTTTCAGGAAGAATGCTTGTAACTGTTTTTGGGAAAAATGATCTGTGGGTAATACTAGTATTTGTTTTAGTTTAAGTGTTAGTCTTATTATGAATTCGCTTGATATGTGAAATGGACTGTGACTTTCATTTTCATTTCCAAAATGAGTATTTGTTAAATATGTAATTATTTAGTTAATTCATTCTTTTATTATGTGGAGATTACAGCACTTTGTAGAGGGGTTAGATGTGTTTGTGTACTGGGCCTTGTCACCTGTTTCCAATTGCCTGTACAGTTGAATAGTATCTTTTGTTAAGGATTCAGTCTCTGTGTTGCTAAAGTACATTTGTGAGTGTTTTGTGCAGTGTGTGATATTTAGGAAGCGATCGTGCCTCATTCAGTATAAGTCTAATTATTTGGAGTCTGATTATTTGGTGAGTATTTTTGTGAGGTTTCATTATTTTATGTATGAATTTGTATTGTTTCGTTTAGCCTGTTTGTTAGGTTCAGCCTATAATAATAATAATTCAGCTTGCAGTCATCATGTCCGACGGAAGCGTCAGCATTTGTTGACAGTGCAGTTGTCTGTGGATAAGATGAGACACTAAACTCATTGCGAAGCTGTAGCTGTAGGTCTGTTAAATGCGTTTGTGTTTGGGTTGAGCTTGGCAGGTGATGTGTGCCGATGATCTTCAGAGGCAGCAGCGGCAGCCAGTGAACAGTCAATGTTTCGGGAGCTGTTGTTTTCTTCCGTCTGCAGTCGAGTTTGAAGCGAGTCTGTGAGCCGTGGGCATCTCAGCCAAACCTTCAGTCGTTTAATTAGAAAAGCCATTGGATTTGTGCTACTGTGTGGTCTAATGAGCAGATTTGCTACAGAGAACAGTAGACATTTCAACACAGTATTGCCAGTAAACAGTTTTGTAAACTTATTTGTTTGCGTCTGGTGTCGGTTTAAATGTGACCTATTTCCACTTTCTTTCCTCGTTCCAGTGCATTTGGGAAGACAAGGGAGGGGGAGGAGGCATCTCCTCACATATCCCAGAATTCCATGCAGGGCTCTGCAGTGGCGTACATTCCTAAGCTTGGCTAGTTTGATTTTCCATCTTTGTTTCAGAGAAACGCACGAATGTCTCGGAATGACTACATTGATTAAACACACACACATGCGTATGTGTTTATGCAAAGACACATATAGCAAAGAATGTGAATATCTACACAAATACACAACCGTGTAGTGATAAAAACACACACACGTTTTCTGCCACGCTCGTGTCTCTGTGAAATTGGTGCCAGTGTTTGTGAGCCACAGTTGAACTGAAACACAGCGGATATAATTAACTGACCACTCTAGAGATGAATGAAAGTTTTTGAATAGTTTATTAATTTTCTGTGATGTTTGGATGTTTGCATTAACACATGTTTATCTAGTGATGTAAATATGGATGTATCTTGGACTTATGGACATATCTCTGTTGTTTTTATATGTTATACATGGTTTTATGTAACCTGTCACACACAGTTTACCTGTTTGGCAGGACAGTCACATGGGTGATAACTCTGCTTAGTTTCTGCTAAAGACAATCTGTGTGCCGCAAGCAAACCCAAATTTACAAGCCTCCTCAAATCCCTGTGTGTACGAGATTGTAACTGGTTTTTAATTTTCTAAACAAATTACATCATGAATGTATTTGGTTGTGTTGTTGCTTATAGGGCTGTCACATAAACGTACTACATTTAATGTCAAAATGCTCACATAATGAAACCATTTATTATGCTACAAAATTGTAATAGTTTTAAAATAGGCATAAAAACAGAATGTAACGGCTCCAGTTTTTCTGTGGTTTTGTGCGAGTATATGCTGAGTTTCCGTTCTGCAGCGCGTCAGGCGAGATTAAATCTGTTTATTGTAGCTTTTGAATCTCTGGACACAGTGAGAACGCTGTGTGTTCCAGCATTTTAACGTCCAGGTTAAAAGCAGAAAAGATCTGATTTCGTGAACGTTTGTCTACGCTTTTGTCTGTAAGGCACAAAACCTGCCGTACACAGCTTCCTCTTTTTCTAGTTTTATTTTTATCTTTAATGTTTATTATGTTTGCTTTTGGTCTTTCTGTCCATCTCTTCTTCCTGTGGTGCTCACAGAGGTGTTTCTTCTCGTTCTCTCTGTCATGCATAATAAAGCGCAAATGTGCGAGAAAAAAATGCATCTGCCGCCCATCTCTGAGAAACGGGAAACATCTCGCACGGCTCTGATTCTTCCTCTAATGACACACACACACATACACATGTTCAGGAGAAAGTGCTGCTACACACAGTTAATGGAGAGCTCATATGATGCTCGTATGCTGAGATCTGACATGTATGCGCTGATGAGGATGACGTTGAGATTGTTATTGTGTTTATGTGAATGGCTCTTTATTGGTTGCTATAGTAACCTTCTACACACACACACACACACACACACACACGCTATAACTATTTTTGCTGCTGTACGATGTATTTTTCCAAGGTTTGCGATGGAGGTTGAGCAGACAGTGTGTGTGGGGTGGGGGGGTGGGCAGCACAAAATGGCGTCTGTTGTTGTGATCGTGGCTCTTCTGTCTTTATAATACTTTATATATTACATGTAAAACTTCACATAAATACAGTAAATGTGAACTGTACATTTCTTTTTTTAGTAAAACATTGAATTGAATGTTTCTATTTGCTGGTATATTTTGGGATTGATGTAACTTTGTGAATTTTGTTACTGGCAAATTTATTGCTAGTATCTCAGACTGTCTAAAGATTGTTTCATTAAATGATGGTTTAATCTGGTTGCATGCATTATGTTTTGGCTGAAGTATGAATGGTTTTGCGTTTGTTGTTGCAGATGGAAGATGGCCAGACGCTCTTCGATTACAATGTTGGGCTTAATGACATTGTCCAGCTTCTCATTCGCTCACAGACTGACCCTCCAGACAGCCCCGCCCTTAATAATATAGAGGGTGTGGCCTGCATAGCAGCCCCTCCTACCCCTGCATCTGCCCCACCCTCAGCCACTCCCACCACATCAATTGTTTCTCCAGCCACGGTTTCCAACAGCAACGGAAACGAGTCCAAATCATGTAGTCCAGCATCAGACATCCAGCCCTCCACATCCAGCCGGACACTCCTCATAGATCCTGGGATCGGACAGTACAAAGTAAGAGCCCGACATTCTGCCCGACACACTAGATTTATACTTCATGATATGATTTTTAGGAGTGTATGTACTTGGCCACAGTGACTGTTTGTTTGATATGAATGTTTTTCTGATAAACAAAAAGGAAAAAAAAACAGCTCAGCCAGCATTACCATAAACAGTTTGTAGTGATTTGTGATTGTGAATATTATGACATTCATTTCACACATTCATTGAACATTGAGTGGTCAGCTGGTTTATCAGAACACTGTCCTCCCTCTGTTCAGATGAATGAGTTAGTTGACTGCAGGGATGGCAGTATTGGCGCCTGGTTTGAGGGCGTTATTGAAAAGGTTACACCAGCCACTAAAGGACAGAATTGCAAGGCCGACTCGGCGCCCCCTGCTACACGGGTGGGCCGACCCAGCAAACGGACTAATGGAAAGCTGGAATCCGAGGAGTCGTTCTTCTCTACAGACAGTAATGGCACATCTGAGAAAGGCATAAACTCGGACAGCAGTCAGCCGTCCACGTCAAAAACAGTTTCATCTGACGGCCGCGAGGATGTCACCTACCACATTAAATATGAAGAGTAAGAGAAATCTTTATTATACCTGTTCTACCCAGTGTCATTTTATGTACATCATTGTTGCTTTAGTTATGCTGAAGTGCACAAAGTGTTCTGTGTTCACTTCTACTCAATGGGTTAAAAACAGTGATGCTTTGATTGTATCTAAGTCTGTTAACTTGCGTTTTCTTTTTAGTAATACATTAAACTTACATTAAAGCATTTTAGTAGTGTGTGACATTTTCCATCTCTAACACATGAACACATACAGAGTTTGACAGAATACAATGATTGGATGAACATGTGATGCTCCTCTCACAGTAGATGTGTGTTTTTATGAATGTATTTAAACCACTTTACTTAGTGATGCTGTCAGCGTGTGAAGATACTTCACACCAGCATAGCAACAAATGTTATAACGAATTATAGTTCTGATGAAATGAATGTACTTTAGGAACTCATCTTTTTCATCTTACAGCTGGAATATTTTAGTGTGATGTCTGTGTCTGATTGCTGTTCCTCTGCAAGTGAAAACAGTCTGATGTGGCAGTTTTCATTTGCTTCATTCCTCCTGCTCTCATCTGCATTCAAGTCGAGGTGTTTGCGTCTCACACAGGCCTCTGCTGTATCGTCTCCAAATGCAGTGTCACACAGCAGAGCATTGTGGGAAGGCAGGGTGATGTCGATGAGGTTACACTCAAACTCGCAGAGTACCAGGTCTGATTACAGTTCAGCCTTCCTGCTGATCTAAAACCAGTTTCTGATCGTTTTGGCTCTGGACCATGTGCTGTGATCACGCAGTGATGTCAGTTTCAGAACTTTTGAGTGTTGTCCAGTCCTCCTCACAGCACTGGACCCATGACAGGGTGTCCTGACCTGAGTGTGTGAGCTACAAACACAACAGAGAGAGAGTGAGAAACTGTTGTATCTTTGAGTTTAGGAAACTGTAATACAGGAAAATAAAGTTTTGTTTATCTGTTGGTTTGAGTTTTACACAAATCTTTACTCTAATTGTGAATTTAATCTCTGAAGTTTCCTGTAACTGGAGGTTTAATAACCTTATTCTGTGCTCCCTTGGAATCGAACCCACAACCTTTGCTCTGCTAACGCAATGCTCTACCAACTGAGCTATACAGGAACATCTTCATGTTCATCTGCCTGTTTTTATGTCCAGTCTGGATTTCAGCGGATAATAAACATTCAGATTAATATTTTGTTGGCCATCAGTGTTCTGTAGTGAAATTGAAAGTAACATGTTTTTGTCAGTTATGGTTACCCATAATCAAAACACACCAAGTCGTGAACACACACACGTGGAGCTGACACACTGTCATTATGTTTCGAGTATAAAAGCTTTAAATGTTACGGCTCAGCCGCTGTAGGAGTCAGTATCACACAGTAAAAACCTGAAAAGCTGAGGTTGTTGTTGTTGTTGTTGTGTCTGCAGTTACCCAGAGAACGGTGTGGTGGAGATGAGTCCGGCCGACGTGCGGCCGCGGGCCAGAACTCTGCTGAGGTTGGAGCAGCTGCAGGTGGGTGATGTTGTGATGGTGAATTATAACCTGGAGCAGCCCGGGGAGCGAGGCTTCTGGTACGATGCTGAAATCATGTCCCTGAGCGCCATCTCGCGCACCAACAAAGAGATCCGCATCAAGATTCTGCTGGGGTAAAGACTCCTGCCTTCCGTCAATGTGAATCATTTATGCAGCAACGTTTGCAAATGCTTGTTCTGTATTATGTCATTAGAGCTGTAAATCTGAAAACATTTAGTGAACTTTATTTAAACTGGTTGATGAAATAGTTAGCAAAGGAGTGCAGAAATCTTCAGAAAGCAGAAGTGTTTGATTCCTCACAATGAGAAAATGATCTTGTGCTCACAGTTTGGTTTTGATGGAATAAAACAGGCTGATGTCACTCCTGCTCTGATTGGTTGTTTTTCAGGGGCGCGGGCGATGTGATTGGTGATTGTAAGCTGTTATTTCTTGATGAGATTTACAAGATTGAGAAACCTGGAGCTCCGGCGCTCTGTTCTGCTGACGGGCCCTTCAGACGTAAGGAACTCTCAGGAACACACAGTCACTCACACGTCACATTTTCATGTTTTGTGTGGACATTCAATAATATAATAATCTCCATACTATACAAAACAAATATTCTATGCCTGCCCCTTAACCTAACTCTTTGTTATAGATTTCCAAAAACATCATTCTGTGTGATCTTTAAGCTTGTTTTCTCATAGAGACCTATAAATGTCCACACAGGTCATTGTTAACTGATGTTACTATACAAACGTGTGTGTGTTCCAGGTAAGAGCGGGCCGGAGTGTAAGCACTGTAAGGCGGATCCAGACGTGGAGTGCCGGTTCTGTTCGTGTTGTGTGTGTGGAGGCAAACAAGACGCTCACATGCAGTTACTGTGTGATGAGTGCAACATGGCCTTTCACATCTACTGCCTGAACCCGCCGTTGTCCGCCATACCAGAGGACGACGACTGGTGAGCAAACACACAGAAACCTTTTTCTCTCTTTCTCTGGCCTTTATAGTTACACAGGCTGTTGTGTAAATGAAATGGGTGCATGCGTGTGTGTGTAAGAGTGTAAGGGTGGATATGTGACTGTGTGTCTGTATTAAATGTATATGTGATTGTGTGTGTGTGTGTGTGTGTGTGTGTGTGTTTGCATGTGTGTACAGGTATTGCCCCACCTGTAAGAATGACAGCAGTGAGGTTATAAAAGCTGGAGAGAAACTCAAAACCAGCAAGAAAAAAGCCAAGATGCCATCGGCCAACACAGAGAGTCACCGAGACTGGGGCAAGGTATGACCACACACACAATCACATATACATTTAATACAGAAACACACACACACAATCACATATACATTTAATACAGACACACACAATCACATATACATTTAATACAGACACACACACACACACACAATCACATATACATTTAATACAGACACACAATCACATATACATTTAATACAGACACACACACACACACAATCACATATACGTTTAATACAGACACACACACAATCACATATACGTTTAATACAGACACACACACAATCACATATAAGTTTAATACAGACACACACACAATCACATATACATTTAATACAGACACACACACACAATCACATATACATTTAATATAGACACACACACACACACACAATCACATATACATTTAATACAGTCACACAGTCACATATACACTCTCTTACACACACACACACACACACACACACACACAGTCACATAAACACTCTCTTACACACACACACACACACACACACACACATAATCACATTAACATTTAATACAGACACACATAGTCATAGTAATACATACACAAACTCTGACAAGTCTTGAGTGTTGTATGTGTGTGTTGTAGGGTATGGCGTGTGTGGGCCGCACCAAAGAGTGCACCATTGTCCCATCCAATCACTATGGGCCAGTTCCCGGTGTTCCAGTTGGAACAACATGGAAGTTTCGTGTTCAGGTGAGGAGGTCAAAGATTTATGTGTGTGGAGTTAATGTGCGTTTTCTCTCACAGGTGAGTGAGGCGGGGTCCACAGACCTCATGTGGGTGGAGTTAATGTGTGTTCTCCCTCACAGGTGAGCGAGGCGGGGTCCACAGACCTCATGTGGGTGGAGTTAATGTGCGTTTTCTCTCACAGGTGAGTGAGGCGGGGTTCACAGACCTCATGTGGGTGGAGTTAATGTGTGTTTTCCCTCACAGGTGAGCGAGGCGGGGTCCACAGACCTCATGTGGGTGGAGTTAATGTGTGTTTTCTCTCACAGGTGAGCGAGGCGGGGTCCACAGACCTCATGTGGGTGGAGTTAATGTGTGTTCTCTCTCACAGGTGAGCGAGGCGGGGGTCCACAGACCTCATGTGGGTGGAGTTAATGTGTGTTTTCTTTCACAGGTGAGCGAGGCGGGGGTCCACAGACCTCATGTGGGTGGGATTCACGGTCGCAGTAATGATGGCTCATACTCGCTGGTGCTCGCTGGAGGATTTGAGGATGAAGTTGTGAGTTTGTATGAGCAATGCAAAACGTTTGTCTGTACGTTATATAGCTGTAGTTGCCATTTTTTTACAGAAAATCTGGTTATCTCTGGTTAACTGATATTTCTCTACTTATCTGCCACTAGCTGTTATCTGTCATGATGTTTGTGATGTTTTCAGGACCGGGGAGATGAGTTCACCTACACTGGCAGTGGAGGTCGTGACCTTTCAGGAAACAAGCGAATTGGAGAGCATTCCTTTGATCAGACACTCACACACATGAACAGGTGCTCGAACCTTTGTCCTGGTCTCCCTTTGGCATCTCTGACGTGTGTAATAAATGTTTCCTGTTGACCTTTGACCTCTCAGGGCTCTGGCGCTGAACTGTGACGCCCCTCTGAACGATAAAGACGGGGCAGAGTCTCGGAACTGGCGGGCAGGTAAACCAGTAAGAGTGATCCGCAGTTCGAAGGGCCGGCGAATCAGTAAATATGCACCTGAGGAGGGCAACCGTTACGATGGAATTTATAAGGTGAACACACACACATCAGCACGAGGTAGACACACTGACGTGAATAATTGTCTCTACATTTTCACAGGGTTAGGGTCAAAATTGACATTTAACTGTAAATTTGTGCATTATTTTGAAAGATGTTATCATAGAAACAATTCACCTCACCCTGTTAGCAGACAAACAAACAACACGAGAGACAGAAGATTTTGTGCATTGACTGCAGATGTGTTACATTGTGACTGTCAACATAAAACCATTCTGACACTCAAAACTGCAAATACAATTTGAAAGTCCGAACAACCTTCTTATATGAAATATTATATGTATATTATATGTATATAGTATTTCATATATATGTATATTATATTAAATGTAACTGGATTGAACTGTATTGATGTGAAGAAATTAGTTACTCATTAATTGTTTTATTTGTTATGATGCAGTTTGCGATCACAAATAACACTATGGAAACGTTACATTAGCTAAAGTTAGAGTGTTTATCAGGAGTAAGCCATACTTGAAATATGACTTCTACATTTACATCTAGTGAGTAGTGAAGACACACATTGCAAATCATGTGTATACACACACACACCCAGAGCCGTGGGCAGAAATCACTGCAGCACACCAAGCCCTGCTCAAGGGCACCTCACTCGTTTTCTACCTCCATAGCAACCACCTGTTATTTATTGCTTTAAGAACCATTAGATCCATGTAAAGACCCTCTTGCACACAAGCCACGTGAGCAGATGTTATTAAGTGCGCTGTGGTTTGTGTAGTTGTTGTTCATTGTGCGTGTGTGCCTGTTGTAGGTTGTTAAGTACTGGCCTGAAATTGGGAAGTGCGGTTTTCTGGTGTGGAGGTACCTGTTGAGGCGTGATGATGTGGAACCGGCCCCCTGGACCCCTGAAGGAATAGAACGCAGCAAAAAACTAGGTCTCAAAGTCCAGGTGAGGACACCACAACAGATGCAACGTCTGTTCTTGCAACTGTGTGTTTGTTACGTGCAGCCTCTATGTTTAATACATTTAATGGTTACATCACAGTGTTGTGTGTGTGTAAATACTACCTATAGAAATCACACGACACAACCGATTTTGAAGCTAAATGCTGCCAGTAACACAGTAGTGTGTAAATAAAGTGTTCTGTTGAATGATAGCGCAACAGTGTGAGTGTCTGTGAAATGATGTTTAGACATTAAATCTCCTTTCATCAGTTGATGAATTACAAGTGTTTGCTGCAGTACCCTCCAGGTTATCTAGAGGCGATGGCCAATAAAACAAAGAAAGAGGCAAGTGTCAGAGGAGGAAGCGGGTCCACACGGGGCAGGAAACGTGGCCGACCCAGATCCACACGACCAGCTAAGACCGTTCAGAAGGAACAAGTGGAGCAGCCTGTGGTGAACACAGAAGAACTTCAGAGGAACTGCAGTCCAAACAGAGCAGAACAACACACAAGTACAGAGCTGCCTAACTAGACGACATAATCTGCATTCATACATGAACATGTAGGGTTTCCAGTAGATACAGTTTCGGTTACAGCTTAACAGCTGAAGACCATTTTAGGCATTTTCCTGATGCACCCCAAATATCCCAGACCAGCTCTGTTGCCCAGTATTGTGTCCAGTGTGTGTTCTCAAGCTCATTTGTGTGTTGTCTAGTTAGTCTTAGCATGTGACTCTGATGTCCAGCTGTTTGTGAGGTGCATTCTGAGAGAGTTCCAGACTCTGTGTGTGTTTCAGGTGTGTGTTTGTGTGTTTCAGGTGTGTGTGTTTCAGATGTGTGTGAGGAGCAGCCTGAGCCACAGGTGAAGCGTTTAAAGGATGCTGAAGCGTTTGTTCTGTCAGAGCATCAGAAAAATCTGATACAGGAGGACGAAGCCAACAGGAAACTGTGGGACGAAGCTCTGAGCTTCCTAGTGGAGGGACCGGTAAGCACACACACACATTAATATTATACTCGGATGTGTGGTTTACAGAGACCACATATAAGCACACGCATGTTATTAAACACATACATGACATACATCCACCATCAGAGCGGTGCAGTTACTGTGGTTACCATCCCTTGTGCTGTCCCCCAGAACTTCCTGCGTAAGGTGGAGCAGCTGTTCATGTGTGTCTGCTGTCAGGAGTTATCCTACCAGCCAATCACGACCGAGTGCTCGCACAACGTCTGCAAGGTCACAGCATCACACGCTCCTATCACACGCTGTCATTTTTGAGCCAGACCAAGCAGAGATGAATCAAATCTAACCAGACAAACATGAGTTAAGCCTTATGAGACGAGCCTTGTGCCTTATGTCTGAGTGCTGTGATGTCTGTCAGTGTTCTCAGGTCTCATTCAAATCTAGAGAATCCAGACTGAACACACTATTCTGTTCTGAGATCAGTCAGTGACTGTCATCTGTTCTCTCTTATATCTCGTCTCTGACTCCAGACCTGTCTGCAGAGGTCATTTCGTGCCGAGGTGTTCACCTGTCCCGCCTGTCGCCATGACCTGGGCAAAGACTACGCCATGACCCTCAACAAAACCCTGCAGCTGCTCCTGGAACAGTTTTTCCCGGGATACAGCAAAGGGCGATGAGTTTGGGTGAATCTGGA
>JBAJNP010010073.1:0-17039 GCA_036877545.1 Yasuhikotakia modesta | reverse complement strand
TGGTCGGCCACTCCACACAGCTGCAGACTGTGAGCCAGAGCCTGATGATAGGTGAGCGCTTGAGTGGATGAACCCCAGTTCACATCTGTAGGACGGGGACAGGCAACAATATCACCCTCCACCGCCTCACCACACAGTTACCCACAATGCTTTGTTCAAACAGGATATTCACTTCACCTGGTTTCTTGTAGCTGACGTAGATGTAGAGAGATAAGACAATGACGTTGGTCAACAGAGCTGCCCACCAGTTGATGACAAACATCACCACGCAGCACAGGATCGCCCCAGCCAGAGACACCCACATGTTGTAGTACTTGAAACTCGGCCTCCATCCTGCCAGAAAAATATGTAGAAAACTACTGAAGATCTCAGCAGAGTCGAGGGGTTTGTTCAGGTACACGACAGTCCAAACAGCTTCATGACTCCAGTCAACCGGAGAAAAAACACACAGGGAGAATGCCACAGTTCTTTGTGTTAGGAAAGTGCTAAATACACTGTTCTGCTATATTACATAACAGGGACACAGACAACAGCACATGAAGGATGACACCCCACAACTGCCAACTAACAGCTGCTAGTGAAAGACTCTGTGAACACATTGCCACAGCAGCCAACGGTCCAAACATCAGCAGGAACATTTCAGGAGCTTCTCAAATCTGCCCAATCATCTCAATGTTCTAGTAGCTCTTCACAGGACATGTCAGTGAGTTTATAACAGCATGAACACAGATTTGGATTAAATGAGTTAGCAGCAGTTAGGAACTGTTAAAGTGGATGAGCTCCATACAAAACACTAACTAACAAGATTTAGTGGCGTCAGGGTTACCTTGTAATGCTACGAAACTACATGACGTCAAGGGTACAGAAGAGCGTCTGAACCCTTCACAGTCATGTGGTAACGTGTGTACACAGTGTCAGAGGTAAGAATTTGTACCTGCTGGTCTTCTAGCACTTTGGAATTGAGGGAAAACAAACGGCTTCCCACAGAGAATAGAGGTGTAAAACACAATGTGAAGAATAATCAGTGCAGTGTTAAGTAAATAATGATCATCAAAAACTCAAGGATACAAGAGGTCATTAAAAGGGTTGCAAACGTTCACATTTGTGCTAAGATCAAAGAAAACATCTGATTCCTAAAGTGTACGACTTTCCGAGGGTTCAGCTCCACTTGACTTGTTGTTAAGAGTAAAAATTGGCCAGTGTCAGTTATAAAGTGTTAAAAGCAAAGTTCACCCCCAAATGAAAAACCTCATCAACTTCTTATTCCAAACATCTATGAAATAGTCTTACAAGATATTGAGAAATGTTTCAGTGGTTTTATATTTTTTTAATCAATGCTTTTATCCAAGCGACTTACAGTAAATGCAAGTTATACATTTTTATCAGTACTTGTATTCCCTGGGATCGAACCCACAACGCAATGCTCTACCAGTTGAGAGTTTGATCAGTTTGAATCTGCAGGGTCACAGTTCAGCTCTTACCAGGAGAATTAGCCAGAGACGCGTGAAACACAGAGAAGTTTATGAGTGCGTATGAAGCCAGAAAGAAGTTGGAGATGATTGGGGCGATTACGTTCAGCTCGGCTGGAGGAAAAAAAAAAGAAAAACAGTTATGACATCTCAATACTCTGCACCCCCCACTCACCCCCCAAACTTTAGCCTACCAATGAGAATAAAGGCCAAAGCAATAGCAAAGGTGAGGAAATATCCTCGCAGGGGCTCATTGTTTTTGCCGTATCCCTTTCCAAAGCCTGCAATTCCTGGGTAGATGTTGTCTTTGCATAAAGCCTGAGGAAATATGACATTAAAATTTACCAAGCACACAACTTTTTTTTAGAAAAGTCTTTTTTTTTTAAATACAAACAGCAATATATGTTGCTTTTCAGACAAGATGCCCACCTGAAACACTTTTGGAGCACTGACCAGGGATGCAAGAGCTGAGGACAAGGTGGCTGAGAAGATTCCAGCTGTGATTAGTGGACTGAAGCCGGACACCACGCTCATAACCTTAAGACAACATTTACACAACACTTTACTGTCTCACTGTCTTCAAAAACAGTGTCTTCTCTGTGTGTGTAAACATCTGTGTGTTTGGCTGCTGACGTACCTGGAAGTCGTTGTGGAGACCGTACTTGCAGGATGCTGCCCCCGTGTACGCAGATTTACAGGAAGTGAAGTCATAGCCTAAGTTACAGGCGGCATCCGTGCAGTTCACACTCGTGCTGAGAGTGCCGTTACTCTCGATGCCCGTGGCGTCTCTCACAATACAGGCACCTTTCAGACACCAATCAACACATCAGAATTAAGTGGTAGTCATTCTTCACCAGTTTCATTGTAGCACAGCATTCACCTGTGGAGACGGCCACACCCACGTACACCAGCCCAGTGATGAGGATAGCCAGCAGAGTTCCTTTGGGGATCGCCATCTGAGGGTCCTGAGACACACAAACACAGACTCTGAGGAAGTCCGGTGAGGAAGAGTGAGGAAAACAACAACACAACACTCACTGCTAGATCTCCTGAGATGTTTGCACCAGCCAGAATCCCTGTGGCTGCTGGGAAGAAGATGGAGAAGACTGAAAAGAAGGTTTCCCCTCGAAAGTCTGGACCAAAGTTTTCTGCCATGATGCCAGCTAGATCACAAGAAAATAATAATAAATGTAACTTGAAAAAATAGAGTGATAGAGAGGGAGAGAAACACACCGCATTTAAAGTCAGTAAACAATGTAAGAATTGTTTTCTGTATTTTGAAGTTGCTAATCCACTGTGATCCCAGTGATACACAATGTCAGCAGTGTTTCTTTTTGTAGCCCAGTTCTCAGGTTCTCACCATCATAGCTGAAGAAGCCAAATTTCTCTTTGGATTTCACAGGGATAAAGGAGCCGATGAAGTAATTGAAGATGGCCGTCACCAAAATGACCAGGAGGAAAATCTGAGCCTGGAAAATCACATGTTGATTAATCAAGAATTAAAATGTTTACATCAACAAATTCATCCAAGAAAACAGAGCTGGTGATAAATCTCCTGCCTTGGCCTCCCACTCCATCCCAGCCACTGAAATCCCCAGCAGAAGAATCACTGTGATGGTCCCGACAATCCGGACGTCATTGATGGGGTCCAACATCAGAGTGCCAGCCCCCTACACACACCGATTCATACCATCACACCAGGGTCACAACCACTTTGCATAATTTTTACATAATTTTCAATAGATAATCGTTTCTTACGCTCAACAACTCGACGACAGTTTCAGCAAAACCAACAACATACATGGCCACAGCAACAGCGTTAGCAAAGGCAAAAATCAGCCCGATGGAGCCGCCAAACTCTGGGCCTAAACTCCGAGAGATCAAGTAATATGCTCCACCTAAAAACAGAGCAAACAAACACATTCACTTCAGAATATAAACAATCTACATTGATGGTTATTTTTGTGTGCCATGACATTCATTGTTTTTAGCTGCTCACAGTATAAGGACTTAACCTCAGTCTGCAGTGATGCCATAAGAGCAAAGTTGAGGGATGCAATTAATTTATAGAACAGCAAGAAAGATCTAATCTCACAAATGTTCCCACAATTTCAGATCTACAGTTAACATTACAAGGTCCTGAACTCCTCTCCTATTACGGTCCTTCACATTTAGTACATCAGAAAATTCTGATCAGCTGATACAACCCAGAATCAATGTCACTTGATCCGGTTTTTATAGCACATTAAACATCTTCACACACTCTGAAACAGTCCTCCCAGTGTTGTCTGGGGACAGATACACTGTCACTTTAAATCTGGATTAGCCTCTTTAATCTACCCTACACACAGCCCTGTGTATTTATTACTTACAGGAAATGTAGGCTGTATTAAGTAAACCAGAACCGGGGACACTTCCCATAAGATCAAATGTACTGGCTCCAAGTCTGTCATTTCCCCAAAGTCTTGTAGTCAGAAGGATCCGGGTCTGACCCAGACTAGATGGTGGGAAGATGGGAGGAGCCAAGAGACAGATCAGCCCAGCTCCAGTCTGACCTGACTTGTGCCATTTACGGTTCAGCTAGATGATCTAACATGTTTTATTTACTTACATTATATGTGAAGATGCTTCAATGCAACATTGTAAAAAAGCTAAATAAATTAAACTGAACTGAATCAACTATAACTACCTCTTAACGTTAGATCAGTTCATTTTTGAAGAGCATAAGATCGCAGTTGCAAGGAAAATGACTGAATACTGATGCCCTTAAAAAACAAAATATTAAACACACCAGCTCTCTGGATGAAGGTAAATCTAGCTCCTCCTCTTCAAACACGTATCCATTTCATGCTAAACAAAGAACGATCCATTTCTGTTTTTCAGACAAAGACCTCTTCACAAATCTAGAAACACTTGAATTTCTCCACAGGCTGTGAGAACTGAGAGGAACATGCCAATATGCTTTAACCTACCTCAGGTTGTTGAGAGAGCATCCTCATATATTTACCATCCTAACAGAAACAATTAGAGCTTGTGGACCAAAACAATCAGCCAAGAGACCAAAGCCACAAGAGCATACGGTTGGGCAATGTCTGACAATGTCTAATGTGCAACATCGCAATGCTGGATGTCATCGGGGACAGGGGTGGGTTGTTGTCCAAACGCATTACATTACAGTATAATACATTACTCACAATGCCTGTGCAATCACAGATCTCAAAAGTAAAAAGCAATCATGCATTAATATTATTAGTGGTTCCCTAAATACCCAACAATGTAACTGACAGAGTAAGTATGGAAATATATACTTCCTCCCATCTCATTGTCTTTAGGGGTTGTGTATAACACATTTTTATATTTCTGAACATGGTGCTGGGATGCTGTGGATTTGAGGGAAGGGGGGCCGGGCGATGGGATCTCTGGTGGTCCGGAATCGTCTATCAGCCCAACTGTACAAGAGCACAGCAATGAGAAACTAAATTCATCCCAGCTTCAGCTTGAAATAAAACAAAGTCTTGGAGAGTTTGTGCATCAAATCCTTAATCATCTTTAGATCGCACAAGGGTAGACAATTCTACAAGTTTTAGGCTAATTAACTTGACTTGTATATAATGTATATAATACATGGATTTTCTTATAAATCATGTTTAACTAATGCCATAAATGAAACCAGGAGACAAACAGTTCTTTTTAAAGTACAAATTCTTTTAAAGTAAACAGTTGAGTGTTTTGAGCCACATTTACACCGCATGTGAATATTATTGCCACTCACAATAATATTTGTGAAAAAAAAATATGCATATTAATCTCTAATAAGCAGCTGGTGTCATTTCAGCACAAGCCTCAGTCTAAAGGTTTTACGTCCTTCTTTCTGAAAACCTCACAAATCTTTTCCATAGACAAAATCAAATTTCTGACACTTTGCAGAAACATTATCTACAGTTTCATATTCTAAATTCCTCAGCCGTGAGGATCAGAGACAAGTTTCACACATTACTAGTCACATGACATACAGACCGTCTGAGGAGTTGCTTTTGATTGGCTATTAAATTACCTCCTCGTACGAAGCCATTGGTGGCGATGGCGGATGTGGAGCAGCCAGTGATGGAAGTCACGACCGTTGCCATGACAACAATGATGCAGGAGTATGCTGTAGACACAGAAGTGTGAGTGACACCTGTAAACAATCTGTCTGAGGGCCACAATCAGCGTTGTGGTGGAACATGACTAGATGTAACTGGATGGAAAGATCTAGTCCAGGTCAAACCTACCAATTCCAGCCTGGCCCACGATCCACGTCATGCGAATGAAGAGCATCACACCCCAAATGTTTAGCATGCAGCGCACCTGCACGGAGAAGATGCAGTTAGGACCAATGACGACAAACATTAGAGACCAAAGCCACCTGTCAAACCCAGAAGACAGAACTATCAGCGCTTGAAGAAATGTTCTGAGCTCAGATTAACAGCTTTTGTGCTCTGAAAGCCATTACCATACCAGCAATTTAACACTGGCCTCATGCTTAAATATATATGTGTGCACAGCACACACACACACAAAGACACACACACAAAGGCATTTTAGAAACAATTTTCATTTCTGCTCCTCATGGCTGATTTACATCACAGCAATTTACTTTCAATTCCTAGGTACACAAAATACCTTTGAAGAGACTCTTTGAAGAGACTGGAATATCTAAACGTGAATCTTATGTAAACAAATGAAATGTATTCTGACACAATATGCATTGAATGGTTTTGTTAATGGTTTTTTTGGTTGTAGCTGTTGTTTCTGATGTGGGCCAGATGCTTGTCAGTGGAATCTTGTTTTATTGTGTTCAAGACATCACTAATGTCATCAATACTTCAGCAGGAATTTGCAGTACACGGTAAGATCCTTGATCTTGTGGCTCAAGCAACTAGCGTTGAAGCCGGAACATTCCTTTACAACACATCCGAAACATTCAGCGCAACAGTTTCAAATGTCGACTGAATTCCTATCAAGGTTTGAAAGAAACTTTGGATGAGAATGAAATGAAAATTCACTTTCATAAGGTTCTGAATTTTCATTGGTCAACACAGTGAGAAGCAGATGTTCAGAGGTGAACATGAAGACAACAAAACATGTCACATGAACAGGAGACAAGAAGCAGAGAAGAAAGTCTTCTGTCGGAGAAGAGTTTTTATACCGAACACACAACAGCTCATCCACATACAGTCAGGACACGTCTACAACTGGACCTGACGCCATCATTACATCTGATCACAGCCTTACAACACTTAATTACTTATCTTTCAGCACATTTGTTCATTATTATTACTTAATAAACTAGAACATTTAGGTTATTATTAATTTATTTTGCCTCTGTGCAATGATTCCAAAGCATCAGGGAATCAAAGGACTAAAAATAATTATTTTAATAATTATTTAGTAATTAACTACTTGTACCATTATTAATCTTGACAGCTCACCTTGGGCATTAATAGATTAAACGTCACACCAGGCTGAGAATGTCTCAATCATCATTTCAGTTGGTTATTTCCAGCTATTCATTGCATTTTGTGCCACTTTCAGAATAATCTGCATTGTCCAAACTTCACCCTCTACGGTTTTCATAAATCAGACAGGGTTTGAATTTGTCACCAGATGACAGAACCTACAGGGAGAGAAGCTCTTCAGAGATGGCCTCACCAGAACTCCTTTGATCCAGCCGAACTTCACCACTCCTTTAGACTCAGACGCCTCTTTGGCCGCGGCCTCCTCAGCGGGCGTCAGCTCCTCACCATTAGCAAAGCAGTCTTCAAAGGGCTCCTACAACATACAGACAAACGTCACATCAATACACATGACTGGACAACAAGATTGATTCCACAACAGGGTTAGGAGCTGTATGACACTCGGGTCATCTGAAGCTCAATTCTTTTTTGAAACACAGGATCATGGGTTCAATTGTCAGGACACAAATGCAGATAAAATGTTCCTTGAATGTACTGAACTTTTGTTTACATTTATGCATTTACATGCACACTTTGTCCCTCCGCCTGAAATGTTACTAACTGAAGGATTTCACTGGTTGACCGTTTCTAATAGCTAGTAATATCGAACAATGTAGTGTTTACATGCCCACAGTCTGTATCAGACTCGTACCTTGTACCGTCTTTGTTGCATTTACACACGTCAAAATGGAGATGTGCTATTTACGTAAAGCAATGGAACTTTTGGAACAGTATGTGCATGCAGGCTTGCTACAGCTGCAAGATGCACAAGGAGCTAAGCTTTTGGTGATGCGCCAAGCATAGCAAAGAAACGGATACAATTCTTTTTAGGATTATCTTCAGAAACTTATTTAGTTTTAGTTACTATAACCTTAATAAGCTGTTGTGTGTCAATACAAGACTCTCTCCTCCAAAAACAAGCCTCAATGCTCCCTGAAGATACTCAGGACTGGGATGTAATGCACATATCTTTCCAGCTTGCTCACCATTAGCGGGTCACCTACTGCCAGACCGCCCACTCCAGCGCAAAATAATAAAATAAGACAGATCCATTTCCACGGTTTTGCAGAGCTCTCCTTAAATAGGACGCAGATGAAGGAGATTAATTATAAATCAGCGATAATTTCAAAATACAGGTTTCTTATATTTAAACTCACAGAAAACTATTAAATAATTAGTCAACCATCACTTTATAAATTTGTCCAACCCTAAAATTACAGATGTGTTATTTCAGTTGTGATATTGATGAAAGACAAATGTTGACTTTGGACTACGGAGCCGAAACACACTGATCCTGTTCTTCACTTTCAGTTCTTTCTTTATTTGAAGGCGAGTTCAGAGGATGAACGGACGTTTTGTGTGTGTGTGCTGTAAAGGTTTACATAGGATTTTAATAATACTTCAGCTGTGTGTAACAAGAGCACTTCTGTGTGGAAGAAAGAAATGAAAAATTCCTGTGCAGCGTGATCTGGAGGACAGAGCGGGTCGCCCTGCCGTTTGTGAAGGTCACACACAGGAAGTCTGAAACAATACTGTGACGTGTGGGGATATAAATGACCCAACGGCAGTCTCCAGAGAACAGGACAGACTTTATAACATCCTGTGCTTAAACAGACTGCCGGAGCACATGGAAATCATCAGCCACGCATGAGGACACGCCAAACTCAATAAAGTTAAAGGGCCAGAGGCTGTATGGTCAGATCAATGAGAACAAACCACACTGAGGTCACTTTCAGTGAAGGTGAAAGATCTCATCATCTCCAGTTTAGACACACCTGCTGAAGATCACTGTCTCTGATGTGTCCTTCAACAAATGTGAGTGTTGGAGCCTCAACGTCATGCAGCAGTTATTGGCTTCTGATATTATGACACTGTATCTCACACACACACACACACGTGCGCACACAGCAGGCAAGGGAGGAGTTTGAGGGGCATGGTGATGAGTTTCAGGGGGAAAACAGGCAGAATATGAAATTCTGTTTTGTGCAGATTTAGAGGCATTCATGAAAGTAGAGATTAAAAGAGACAAACTAGAGACACACAAGTCACTTACACACAAACGCAGCCGCACACATCTGCACAGACACACACTTGGCTGCCTAATTACACTTCAGTGAAACAAAGGTTTCCCAGTTCATAACCCAGCGGGTTTTTATGAATAAAAGGGAATTTGTGCAAGAATAAAAGGGAATTTTGAAAGATTACACAGCAAAACTTTCATTGTGCATAGACCACATTCAAAACCAATAAGTTCAATGTCAACAAAGACCTGCAGGGTGTGTGTGTGTGTGTGTGGGGGGGGGGCGTGGGGTGTTATCAAACGCTCAAAAACGCTGCTTTAAGCTAAACATGTGGAGAGCAGCCTGAACAAACTCAGCTCAGAGCAAGTGAGACATTTTTCTGTCAGCATTAAATGTGTCACGACACATGAATTACAGGCAATACGGTCTCATCGCAAGAACAGAACGAGCCAAAAGCTCCAATTAACAAAACATCTTGAGTCTACCACAACATCAGAAAGATTAGACTTAAGATTATTAGAGAAGCTATGAACACAAACGAAGTCTGATGAAACATCAGAAACAGTTGTGTGAGAATGAGATGTTTCTAATAATATCTGTCCTTTAAGAAGGCATTGCAGGACTTCAGATCTTTATGGGCATCTGAGGAACTGTGAGGAACAAGATTTTAGTCAATTCTGAGACACTCCACATTGAAGTCCTGTGTCCTTGCCTGTCAATCAAGCACAGCACTTAAAATGCGTTTAAACTCTGATTTTACTTTTCTTTTAAAAGCTGCATGGCACGAACACTGAAAGCCTGAAGACATGCCCAAGACGTCACAGCATTCCCGACATCAGGTGAAGCACAAATTACACAGAGCTCATTTTTTACATGGTCTTCTCCATCCAATCATCATGAAAGCGTTTGTCTGTTTGATCCAGTGCTGGTGTTGAAGCATCAGTGCCAGTGGCTCCTCTGCTGTGTGTCTGAGAGCAACAGAGGTGTGGCCCCATCCACTGCAGCAACAGCTATCACCTGGTTTCAGTAAACCACACAGAAACAGAAGCAGACGTAATAAAGCCGGCAGATGACAACTCTTCTACAGCTGCAATACACATCCAAACGAATCAAAACCTCACAAGTGTAATTATTAATATTCTAATTACTCTTATTAGAGAAAATGAACAGATGGGAAGTCTTCCTCAACACAGACTGACTGAAACACAATTAACTTCCTCCTTTAAACAGAAAGCAGGATCTGAAGTTCATAAGGTAAAAGCTCATTGGGCACATTGTTCTAAGTGTTCTGTTCATTCACACACATCTGACACAAAAGCGTGCCGTCTAATAATTAGCTGAACCTCTTTTCTGTCCATCATAAACCTTCAGCTTCACAAGGGCTCAGATCTCCTCACTGGAGTATGGATTTCAAATGTTCCTCAGTGTTTTAAGGAGAGAAACTGTCTGTTTTACTCAAGTGACTGAAACACATCATGGAAAAATGGCCCAGTGAATTTAGGGTAGATTTGTTGTCCATTTCATTGGTTTAAATGTCACATTTCCTCTGTGGCTGACATGGGAATGAGCTAGAGGCCAATTAAACAGGAAGTGAATTTTGCAACATGCACACAGAAAAAAAACACGCACACCAGAAAATCAACAGCACATCAAGAACAATAAACACAGCACCATCACAAACATAGACCTGCACCTTTTTACCCTGAACATCTTAACCATACATAACCCTGCTATGAAACTGGCTTCAGAACCAAGGGTTAAACACAGTGCTAACCTCACAGCTGCCAATGTTGAGTGTGACAGACCTGATGTAACTGTAGTTTGTCATTATAGCGCTGCAGTGAAACGGAGTACAGGTGTGAGATTAACAGGTGTGTGACACTCTATGCGGCTCAGATACGAGAACACTTCCAAAGCCACAGCAAACATCGGGACTAACACCATTTTATCTTAAAATCCAATGAAGCCAAACGGCTTCACCAAATAACAAAATCAGATGCGAGATCAAGCTCCTGTGACCCATCAACACCAACAGCCTCCACCTTCAGCCATTACACCCAAACATGACGAATGATGATAACGGTGTCAGCTAGCGCACACATGCTTCTTGTTTATTAAAATAAAGACTTTGAGCGACGGTGTGTAAAACACTAGTCATCAGTCACACAGGTGAGCGGCCTGGCTTCTCTCACACATGCTCCATGCTGCAAGTTTACTTGTGTTGCACAATATCATGGACATTTATTACGTAAAGTCTCTGTATTGTCTGTCTTCGGTTACGTGTGCGTATAGTGAACCATTTACAGTAGATTTGTAGTTAGATTACCCCTTTCAGTTAGAAAAGTTAGTCATTTTAAAAATTGCTCTTATGTCTAGTGATGTATGTTTATACACACTAGCTTCAACAACTTACCTAGCTAACACTTTATTAGTATTGTTTAAAATAAGAATTTATAGAATTATTAAGTGATGCTAATGCAGTGTAACACAGTAAAAAAATTAAGTTTAAAAAAATGTAATTGTAAATATCTTTTATATTTTACAATACAAATTGTACAGCTGCTTTGCAACAATGTGCCATTGTGAAAGGAGTTGGTGACTCTTCTTATTAAACGAATAATTGACAGACAACTATACTTCTACTAATAAGACTACTAATAAGTAGTACTATACTAATAATAATAATTCTACAAATAATTCTACTAATAACTCAAACTACTAATAACTATATTTCAAGAGAGCTGTAGAGCTGCAACTTTTTGGTTTTTAATTAAATCACAAATGTTTTACCTCATTATTTTGTACAGAAAATATTTTTAATATTCAACTATAGCTCTGACGCAGTCACACAACTGACTGGAATAAAAAAAAATGCACATCAATTTCTGTTTACTGCTCAACCGGGAGCCAATAAAACACTTTCCATTCACTCATGGATTTCTGCTACAGCAAATCCTGTGTGGAACTGCAGTTGGAAAACAACTCGCCTCCAAACACTTGATAACATTCATGACTGTACTAATGTCAGACTTACTTAAAGACCAACTCAAAATCAAGCACACCATTTAACAACCACAGGGGAGTCGAGGGGATATACAGATGTTTAAGGCACGAAAAAACGCATAACAATGTGCACATAATGTGATTTTGTCACATTGCTTCTGGTGTGTTTGTCATTGGAATCTTGTGGCCCTTTTTGCTGGGACACTGTCAGAGATGAAGGTCTGCAGATCTTATTCTACAGCTTAATTCAAACATAGCCCAGCCTGCCAGGTAACGCTATCGGTCACGTCTGCTTTTATAAACTTGTTCTCATCTGTGTTTCACTCAGAAAACCTCAGGGACTCAGCTTGGCATGAACATCAGGACCCCTAATGGGTGGAAATAACTGCTGAGGTCTCTGTGCGTCATAACTTCTCACAAAGACCTTTTTCTTTGACTTGGCATCAAAGCTGGTTAAAATCGCACCTAACCGGATAAAACTGCTTTAAACAGCTAAATGGATTGATCCCTAACTAGTGCTTATAGTGGTACACAGAGTGCATTATTCTGTAGCATCTGAAACACACTGCAGGAGAGAAATGGCACAGCTGTAGATCAGACAGTAACAGTACCCTGAACACATTTACTCAAACACATCAGTCTCAGCACTGATCGGCTGCTGGTCCACAGCACTAAACTAGTCTCAGGGTCTCTTAGTCTCTTGCTGCGGGGGTCGTACCTTGTCCAGCTCGTCGTGCAGCTCGGACAGGGTGGGTCGGATGAGTTTCTCGCCCAGCGGTGCGGCGGTCTGCCGGTAGAAGTCGATGTTGGGCACGGCGTCGATGGTGTTGTGTCCGAAGGTGCGCAGGTAGTAGGTGTTGGTGTGCGTGTCGTAGTGGTGGTGCTGCTGGCCGCCGGTGGACGAGTGCAGGCTGCCCTCGCTCATCACCGTGTCCCCATTCTGCGCGAACTCCGCCGGAGCCTCGTCTGGGCTCGAGGCCGCGAAGTTTACCACCCGAAACCGGCCTTTGGATTCCTCGGAGTCCCGCGGGGGCTCGACGGCGTCACCGGGCGTAGAGTGCCCGTCCCCAGCGGACTCTGACACCAGATCCACCTGAAAGCGGCTCTGGCTCGGTGTCGGACCAGCGGGCTTGAGCGCATCGAAGTCGGGCGGAGGGAGCAGCTCGCCCCGTGCGGCGGTTGGAGGCGACGCCGACATGACAAGAGACGCAACGGGATCGTGCGCGCGATCACACGGCGGGGCGGATGGACCGCAGCTAGACTGAAACGACGCGCCGCTCTTCCCCGCGACCTCTGGGCGCGCACATGCGGATGCAAACCGAGAACAACCGCGCGTCCGAGACGCAACGCCGAAGATCACTCGCTGCGCCTGGTGCTGTGGCTCACAGGCACGAAACAGTTACGGTCTCCGTGAGCTGATCTCCGGTGCGCCCTCGTACCGTGATGCTGCTGCGACCTTGCTGCAACTATCGGACGCGCGCGTCTCGCGGCTTTATACGCGCACTGCAGCAGGACGGATGCTGGGCGGCCTCGCGAGAACACAAACCGAGATTTCATCGCGAGATTTCATCTTCAGCAAAACAGATATTTTAATATTAAAATTATATATAAATATATACAAACTAAAGACAAAACGAAAAAATTGTCATGAAAGACAAATTTTAGGATATTTTGTAAAATTCATTTAACTTGTAATTTTGAATATTGTTAATATTGCACGTCTATCATGACCCATTTTATATTCATTTGGTTTAATATATGCTGTTTGTTTTAAGGTTTTAAGAATAAATTTAAGATTTATTCTTTAACAACAATTATTTCACACATGCTGATGCTGTTTATGATAACTAAATTATTTTAGGATAACTGGTGATAACTGGTGACTTTTAAATAAACCTCTGCACTTATTCTCATTTCTTTTTGCAAGCACATGAATCACTGATGCTTTATGGAGTGTTTATGTGTGTTCAAGTATTGCTGAAACATTTACTGAAGTGCTTTATTACCATAATAAACAAACACAAACTAAAAGACTTTATCTTTAAAGGCTGTTCTTTCGATACACTTCTGTCATCAGTTATTAAAGTTGGCACATAAACAGGCACATAAACCTTTCTTGGGTGAAACCGGAGATGTTTGGCTGAATTCTCATTTCCATATAAACAAAAGTCGATGGTCATTTGTACTGGCACACATCTTAATTTGATCTTGTTCTCACACAGTGTCATCATAGGACTATGGTCAACTTCAATAAAGTCACATGGAAAGTATAAATCACATTTACCTTCATGGAAAACATGCTGCAGAAAATCTGAGTGTTGCACATAAGCAGGAAACACTGCAGGAATTCTGTGAATTCTGACTCTCTGGATGAATGTGATAGTGAGATCTTTCACATTGTGGATGTTGCTACTTGTTTGGTGTTCAGCTGTACAGCTGTAAGCAGAGATCTGTATTGGAGAATAATGTTTCTAGTGCTTCCTGCTTCTGGAGTTGTTGCTTTAAAGCACCTCAGGCCTTTTTACTTCCTGTTTGATTTTCCTGCTGATCTGGCTTCTTATTGGATATGTAGAGCTCTGCTGCCCCTAGCTGTGTTCAGTCAGTCCAGCTCATACTGACACAATGCACTGTATCAAATTACAGACTGCCAAACAGATGTCTGATATTACAGACTGATATCAGAACAAACTAATCCCCAATAAACCTTAATTATTATAGACACATGTTGATACACTTGAAGAGACTTTAAGAATCAACATGGATCAAAGGGATACTGACTTCACATTTAGAAGGACTTTTGATCTGACAACAGTATCAATCTACCATTTGGGATTCCACCTATAACAGCAGCCACAATGAGAGAACAGAAGTCATCAATTCTACTGCAACCCTTAATGTGCATTTAAAAAAACCTCATTTGCATTATGGGTGGAAAAACAGGTTTGAAGAACAGTACAAAGTATCTGGGCTAATATTGTTCTGTGTTCATTCTTCACTGAACCATGTCACTTTGTCGCTACAATGCAATTTAATAAACTGCAAGAGATTGCCACCATCCTCATCATGTTTTTGGCAGCACACGTATGTGGGTGTGGCCTGTATGTGGGTTACCTGGAAACGTGAATGCTATTTAGTTCTCATTTGCATCTTCCTTCCTCCATATACGTCTGCTGGCTCACAGACAGGTAGCAACTGAAGTGCCCTTGAGCAAGGCACCTGACCCCCGATTGCTCCCCGGGCGCTGCAGGGATAGCTGCCCACTGCTCCGGGTGTGTGTGTGTGTTCATGATTTACAGTGTGTGTTCAATCCTCATAAATGCAGACATGTTGGTTATGGACAGAAACACTTTCACTTTCTAAAAAGAGCAAAACTTCATCTGCCTATAACATTAGGAACAAGTGACTTTCAATGTCTTGTTACACTACAGTGTGCAAGTGTACACTTGTTCACCATATTTTATTCAATTATTTTCATTTCATTGTATCATGCTAATGTTAAAATGTGTTAGCTTAATGTAAAAATATTTTAATGCTAAAATATTGTTAAATCATCACAGATTATGGTTAAAACATTAACAATATATGTGAACATGTTATAATATATTAAACATGTTAAACTTGTTACCATGGTATTAGAGAATGTCAGACCTAAAGTATTTCACATTACAACATAACAACATAAAGTTTCCTCAAACCTTCTAAAAAACCTAGTTTTCACTGTTGTCAAACGTTTTACAGAAATTAAATGTTGTGCTCATTAAACCATTATGTCTTGTTTAAGGGACTGATTTTGTAGCCATTTCAAACATAGATCATACAAGTGTGAAATATAATTGTGTATTACTAAATTTAGACAGTTTTTGAACAACAATCAAACAACTTTTTGGCTAATTCCTTTTTTTATTTTTAATAAAAATAAAGACTCATAAAGCAATTTACTATGTATCACGTTAGTGCTACTTACCTTAACACAACTGTTATGTGTAATGCTGCGTCTACACTGTAAGGTGTCAGTATAAAGATATATCGTCAGTCAGAAAACATAATCACTGACTGCATTTTCATTTTTTCATTTGACAGACGCTTTTATCTAAAGCTACTTATAGTACAATCAGGTTACACATTTGTATCAGTACTTGCGTCCTCTTGGACCGAACCCACAAGCTTTGCGCTGCTAATGCAATGCTCTACCACCTGTCCTTTGAAACGTTTTGGGGAATTTTAGAAAAAGTTTGATTACACAGTCATTTTTACTTTCGATGTTATATACGTGCAATATTACTTTTATCATTGCTGTTTTACTGTAAAGAGTTAATTAGAGCTTAAATAACGATAAGAGAATAAAATAAGTAACATAAGTGTTCAGTATACTTTCTTTA
This sequence comes from Yasuhikotakia modesta, assembly GCA_036877545.1. Taxonomy (NCBI): domain Eukaryota; kingdom Metazoa; phylum Chordata; class Actinopteri; order Cypriniformes; family Botiidae; genus Yasuhikotakia; species Yasuhikotakia modesta. The sequence continues at coordinate 672 of JBAJNP010010073.1, read as the reverse complement.
TTTAAACTAAAAATGTATTGAACTTAAACTTACTACACAGTGAATTGCTTTATCTTTAAGTTCTCTAATACAGATGCAGTACAAGTGAAAAAAACACATGACTTGTGTGTGACTTGTGTGTAACTGTGACTTGTGTGTAACTTCACAGACTGATGCAACATCAGAGCAGTTTTTAGCAGTCAGCTTTTCTATCAAGAACCAAAAAACCTGCCAAGATCTGGTCTGACAGCTCTAACTGCTTTCTGTGGAAACAGAACTTTAGTTAAATATCAATAGATGTGTTTCATCACCGGAACTGAACAATAGAATTGATCAGACCCTCACCAGAATCACCTTTATTGCTGGACGGATACATACACAATAACTACAATAAACAATGACAGAATAATGAGTATAGGGGATGATATATGGGCTTTATATGATACATGAGCTTTATATGATACATGGGCTTTATATGATATATGAGCTTTATATGATACATGGGCTTTATATGATATATGGGCTTTATATGATATATGAGCTTTATATGATACATGGGCTTTATATGATATATGGGCTTTATGTGATATATGAGCTTTATATGATACATGGGCTTTATATGATACATGAGCTTTATATGATACATGGGCTTTATATGATACATGGGCTTTATATGATACATGAGCTTTATAT
>JBAJNP010010072.1:0-17040 GCA_036877545.1 Yasuhikotakia modesta | reverse complement strand
GGGGGGGGGTTTGGTACTGGAGTTTAGGGCTAAACAGAGGTCTAACAGTGATCTAAACAGAGGGCCACTTCAAGAATTTCAGGGATATTTTTAGTACTTTCTACTTTAGTTTTACTCATTTAGGCCTGTATGAAGTCACAGACTGATACCTCATTCATTGCTCACCATTAGCAATCCTTTCTGAAAACAAGTGTATGCATTAAAGACGGAAGCTTCCTCAAAGATGTGTGATTACCAAAAATGGGAAACTGAATGTGAGAAAATTGTTTGGTTTGGCCGCAGTGCCCTCTGGAGAAACGTGGGCAGAGTCGGGCATTCTTCAGCCAACAGGAAATGGTAAAGACTGGAACCAAGACAGGAAGTGCTAAGAGAGGCGTCAGAATACCCTTTGGACTTTTAAATCTAAAACATAAGAGGCTATAAGGACGCTGGTCAATTTAGTAACATCCCCCCCAAGCAGAAGGAACAAGATGTAAGCGATAAATGTACAATCATCTGTCCATTATCACAAAATAAACCTAGTGGTTAAAGCTCTGATGCACATTCATTTTATTACAGTGATTTGTAAAATAGTCTGCTAACTCCACTGATATTTGCTTACTGCACAGACATTACCAGTAAATAAATAAATTGGCATGACTTTAGGTTTTAATAATATGATGAGACTTCACATTGATTTACATTTTTTTCATTTACATTTTGGCAGGCATTTTATCCAAAGCATCTTTCAGTACATTCAAGGTATGCAGTATGGGTGTTTCCTGGGAATTGAACTTATGACCCTAGTGTTGTGAGTGCCACCTGTTTTTCGGTGGTTCCTAGGTGGCCCACTTTAAAGGGACCCACCTTTAGCCTCTATGATATTCTGGTCACTAAATATGTCCCATGTCCCTTCTTTAATATTAGTTTAATAGCTTATATTAATAAAAGTAATATTATTCTTCTTTGTAATAAACTCCATGTTTTAAGATATCTACACCAGAGTTAAAGGTTTGATGAAAGCAAGAACACTAGTTATCATAATATATTAGCGATTATGGATTAGCATGGGCTAAAACGTCAAATCGATACGAGCGCTATTTCCTTACACTCTACTCCAGGCAGATGGGGTCACGTGAGGACAGCCGGCCTTAAAATCTCTGTAGAGCATTACTCCTGTCTGCCATCCCATCGATCTGATTGATGTTGTGCATTTGGCAGCTACGTGCAGTACGGCTGTCAGAACAGTTACCAGCGCAGATGTCTGCACATCATCAGTCACATACATTTTGTTTAACAAGCTCCTGTCAGATTCATACAGAAACAGCCAGCGCTATGGTAATTAAACGTCTAATGGGCTGATGCGATTGGAGGACGAGAGCTCAGATAAACTACTCATGGCGTAATTAGCTGTTTGAGAGTTTTCATTGAAATGCTGGAAAAAACTAATGCTGGAAATGTTGTTGCTCTGTGTTGTTCAAAGAAAAAAATAACAGCAGTTCTTAGCAGTGCATCATTTTTGAGTCGGCCTGTAGGAAAGCTGGTCAGTTCTGAACACCAGGATTTAGTTGTTTCTGTCAATTAAAATGACACAGTGAAAATGAATCATATTTACTTTCAACATCTATTTTTACACAAAAAAAACATAAGATTATATTTTGCAAAAAGCAACAAATTATTTTTCCACAATGAATATGTTTCCTATTGTGATATTGTTTCCATGACAGTTACGCACAATCTCAACCATAATTATCATTACCATAATACAAACAAATGTCATTTTCATTGCTGTAGTGCTCTGGATTTTATATGTACTTACTTTAAAGCACATTGTGTCCAAAAAGGTGATTTTCATTACAGTCCTACAGTTTTTTTCCTTTTGTTATGGGTGTAGTCACAGAAGGAGTATTGAACACAAAACTGGAAAGAACTTTCTCAGTCTGGCAAGCTCTAATCTGATTGGCTGAATTCATGCAGTTTCCAGAAGTATGAGCACAGAATTGTTTTTAGTAAGCCCTCCAGGGAAAGGTCACATTTAAAAATGTAGTGGGAGCAACAATGAAGGTGAAATAATCACTGAATTTGTAAAAGATTGCAGACTAGAGAAAATGTGCAACTTTCATAAGACTCATTTGTGATTACAAACTCTTCCTTTCTATGACTCTCACCTTATTTATTTTTCTTATTGTCACTTCATGTCATCAGCCTCCTTAAGAGCCATAATGAGACCTGTACACCAGCAAATTCACCAGACAGCACCAAGAGACCTGGGCAGCTGGAGAAACACATTCATACAGACAACCTCTCAGTGTGGACATGTGTGTCCACTCTTTGAGAACTACTTACACTAGCACTTAACCTGTATGGAGTACAGTAGCGGTTTATCTCAAAATTGTATTACCTGTCTCTTTGTGCACAGAAACATTTGTTGAATTACATATTTGTTCTAATCATCTAACAGTCTTTATGGCTCATGGCAAATTTTAGTCATGTTAATTTTATTAGTTCTAAATTGTTCTTGGAATAAGAGTGTGGTAATCTTACAGCAATGAATTAAACCAATTGTTCAAATGCTGTTTAAGAATAGGTGCCATTTTTAGTGTAAGAGCACAGTTGGGTTGGTCTGTATGAAAGCTGGAATTCCAAACCCTGATCCTTCAGGCCCCCCAACAGGACCACCACCAACATTTGTGGAGCCTGAGCCAGGTTATTGAATATTTTCACTGAGCTCATTGCATTGCATTCTGGGATTGTTTTCCTCAGTAAAGATAAACGCAGTGCGGCCTTAGAATGTGTTCAAATTTAAGGTCTTTGTGTTGAACAGTCTTTGTGTTGGGAGCATGCCTGTGATGCCTTAAAATACTACCTCATTAGGCAGCTCGCTAGGTTTTAAATGTTTGTTTCTCTAAAGGAAAAGAACTAAAGATGTTTAGGGGAAAAAGATTGAGAAGGTTGACTGACCTGCCACGCCTCAGGCTTGTGCAACCATGGGCTGTACCGGGGAGTCAGATAAAGGTTCATTATGTTCAGCTGACCGTGCTAAATGCGTGATGCATGTTTAAACAAGATCACTGTTTACGTTTTGAAGATACATATTTGTCCTACCTAGAACTGACAATAATTTGGCATTTATGACTAAGCAGGAACAGCAGAGGAAATCACATACAGATAACAGATGCCTAATGTCTCTTCAATATCTCGCTTAGATTTATCTCTGTCAGGGCTCTCAAAGTCACAGGCTTCTCTATGCAAGTATACGGTCAGCAAATGGATCATAAATTATTAGGAGCTCAAGCAATGTTGTTGCCTCTCTTAAAAGTGTCTTTGAGGTAAAGCTGCCTGTCACGCAGTACCCAGGCTGAGCTTCATTTATATTCAGTGGATGTTACACAGCAGTGGTTAAAGTTTCTCAATACGCCTCCACCAAACACACACTCACTGTTTCCCTCACTGCACAGAAAGATTTCCCCGCCATGAGCCGGTTCTTTATTTTGAACGTTTCTAGAAAAGCAGAATGAAGTACACAACGTTTCATCTTCTCCCTGTTTTTTCCTCCACAGGCAGTGAGCATCAACAAAGCCATCAACACACAGGAGGTTGCTGTCAAAGAAAAGCATGCCAGGAATATCCTTTCTTGTGTTTCCCAGGACATGGAATGTTGAATTTTGGTCTTTGTAAAGTCTTTGCAGTTTTGGAATTTGTCTTTTAAACGTACAGGTGGATTGGTTTCAATTAGCTGTGCCAATTAAGAGAGTCATAGTTACAGATATATCGGCCAGACCAATATTTTTGGTCAGACCCAGTAAAGACACAGTTGACCATTACCACTCTGTTAATTGACACTCTTATTGCTCTAAACCCATATGATTTTCTTTCCTCTTCAGAACACAAAAGGAGATAATTTAATGATTATTCACTTGGAAGGATTCAATTTAATAGCGGTACATTGTGACTCACTAACAGAATAAAGAGTGTCAGTCACGAAGTGTGAATGGCTGGTTTATATCGTAATCGGTGAAAGGGCAATGCAGAATTTTTAATATCTTGCATGGACACGTTGCATTGGTTATGCAAGAATTCTCTGTTGTTAAAGACTCTACACAACTTGCAGTCATGAATTCATGTAATGGCAGCATTGGTGCAGTAATACAGTCAACAAACAATAGATGTTTAGACTCATTTTAATACCAGGTGTAAAATAAACAGCAATCTGTCTGGACTGACACGTGTAGTGGGATGAATGAGATGGATGTTAATGTCAGGTGTGAACCTCAGAGTTGGTTTTGTGAAGCCACCTGTGAAGCATTTGGATGTACAGTTCACAGCTGTGCCTTCCAGTTTTCCCCTTGACTGCTGTGTTCACCTTGTATATTGGGCACACATCATGAGAAGGGGGCTCATACTTTCTGGCTGGCTGTCAACCGCCTTCCCCTCTCCAGCAATGCGGTGCTCTGCTGGAAATTTTGCCACGTCTTCCACAAGCTGCTGAGAGACGGCCATCCAAACGTGAGTTCACTGACATCCATCTACCTCTCTCACTTTCTCTATTCTATCTGTCAGGCCTTTTTAGAATTATTTCATTTTCCATCTTGCCATGTCCAATGCCCTAAATAAGCTCTGTATATTAAACAAATTAATTTTACACAATTCTACAGCCCTGCTTCAAAATCTATGTGCATAAAATAAATCCCATAATGCTTTGTGACAAGCAAAATAGAAAAGATGGTAAACGATAATTTTATTCAAATTTTTTACTGAAATAATTTATTCAGTAAAGTAAGGTATTGATTGAAAAGGAAATTATTTTCTTTTGCTTTTTTTAATTGTTTTAAGTTTTAATCTACTATCTAATTAAACATTGATTATTTCTACGTAATATGTGCTGTGTTTTATTTATTAGCACATGCATTTCGCAGCATGCATCAAGCATTATAGCATTCCTGTGTGGGTTGTGTCTCAAATCCTCTCTTTTTTTCTCACAGGTCATTAAAGACTCCATGCGGCACAAGTCTGACCTAAATGACATGAGCAGGATGTGGGTAAGCGAGTGAACATCTCATGGCAGCCGGTGTGCATAATTTTACACTGAAATGGAGGTTCGCTCAATATAACTAAGTCTTATTGAATCTGGCCTTGCTGAGCTCCCCAGAGTTTCCATTTCATTGTGGAAACTGTTGGAGTGTCAGTCAGCAAGCCAATTTTCATTACTGCTGACTGACAGCTGAATGAGTTGACATTCTGTGCATGACTCAGACACACTATCTTCAGCAGAGAGATGATCTGTAATTAGCTAACGATGGCGTGCTAGTGTTTGGCACTCTGGAGGAAGGCCTATAGAGCTTTGCTTGTTATGAGAACCAAACATCATTTATATTATGTGCTGTGCCTTTACGTTGTTCTTAAAGTCAACATAAAATCAAATTTGACCCTGCTAACTTTCTTAAAGGAACCCTCAAATTCTCTCATCCTTTATTTAGTTATTTACTCAGTGTTGAGGACATTGTTGTGTAGTTGTTGTTGAGGACATTGCCTGAAACACGTGACTAAAATAATGAGTAAATGATGACAAAAAATGTTACTTTTTTTGGATAAACTAGCAGCCAGTTCTACTTTGACAAGTCGACTGTAACATCCTTGCGAGCAGTGTTAGCATTCCTCATGCTTTGTGCCAGAGGCAGCTGTGTTTCACAAGTCAACAGGAAGGTCAGGTGAAAAATAGTCAATTTAACTTTTTGTGTACTGGAAAGACAGTTTCCAAGCTTCCTGTGATGATATCACAATTAGTGGTGAAGGCAACAGGAAGTGAAAGAATGAGCTCATTTACTAAATTTGCAGCTGGTCCTATTATGTGTACACACAAAACACACAAACTCAATCTGACCTTTATCTGCCCTGATGACTCTGAAACTGTTCTCTCTATAACCATCCCAGTTTGAAACAACTCTTCAAGTAACTTTGCGGTTACAAACTCTGCAGTTTTTTAATGTGGATGACAATTTAAATTCTAAGCATCTTGCTGTACCCGTCTTAAGGGAGGGTGTAATCTTACGCTTTCAAAACTAGCTTGCTATTGTTAGCCTCTCAGAAATTGCCTTTCCTTTAAGTAAACCAACATTTCACGCAACATTGAACCTGACAGCTCAAATTGTAAATCACTGTTGTAAACTTACTGTTGTGAATAATTGATTTTTTCAGTGTCATGAATTGATTGCAGTTGCAGATTGCAGCTTTAAATTGTTACACCGCTAATGAACTAAGGCGTCATTAGTTGCCTATGCAGCTTTAGAAAAGCAACGACAGCATTTACTTTTGATGATGTTTCTGTGTCTCCTGTAAGGGTCACTTGAGCGAAGGTTATGGGAAGCTGTGCAGCATCTACCTCAAACTACTCATCACCAAAATGGAGTTTCACATCAAAGTGAGTGACCGAGGCCTTGAAGACCTCTGCAGAACATTCATCTTGGAACTGTTCTCCTCTGTTCTTCTTTGCTTGTTGTCTCCTTGTAGGTTCTTGCAGTTTTAAACCTTTTTGAGTTTATGGTTATTTAGTGTTTATGGGTTAAACATAAACATTATGCGAATTTTTAGTTTATTATCTTCTATATGTGAGGGTACAAATGTTTAGCAGATACACACACTGAATGAACTTAAATGTTTAGCAAAAGGACAAGACCTTCCATATGTTTCGTCCCACCTTTATGTTTCAATAGGAAATCAACACAGAAAACAAAATTGTGTTCGGAAAATGTTTTTCTGTTCAATTCACACTAATAAAACGTTTATCCACAACTGCTCTCCAGAATCCTCGTTTCCCTGGCAACCTTCAGATGTCAAACAGACAGCTTGATGAGGCAGGCGAGAATGATGTCAATAATTTGTGAGTATGTTGTTTCTCGGATGGTTTGATGTTTTCTGTCTTGGTTATGGGAAAAATTGAAGATATTTATTCTGAGGTGGAATAGATTTTTGTTAGCATTTGCAACACAATCTTTTTGCATTTGTTAAAAAAGAATTTAATGTTTTGTCTCCTCTCAGCTTCCAGCTGACAGTGGAGATGTTTGATTATCTGGAGTGTGAACTGAATCTTTTCCTTGGTGGTAAGTTTCCAGATCAAGTTACCAACATATGGTTGCCCAATTTACCATTTAACAGTGACACAGAACTAAATATGGCAGCACTCTAAATGTGACTTTGCACTATTGGTAAAATTGTCCTAATGTGGCTAAACTGTAAGATACAAAAACTGCCTAAATCCGCCTGCAACACTGTTAGATGCCAGTATGCCTGTGCCTGAAGCATTAGGGAGACATTAATGATCGTTGTTGGCTCAAGAGCAGCTCCCTGGTACAGGAAACCACACCTCTGTGTGCTGAGAAGACTGGGTCCCATAGGAGCCTGCATCAGTGAGCATGAGATGAAGGAGAGAGAGAGACTGTGTGAGAGACTGATGTGTGGAGATGAATGTGAATGAGGGAGCGGGTGATGAGAAAGATGGGTTGGATAAAAGAGTGTGTTGAAAGCAATGAAGTGAATAAGGCATTTTTAAAAAAGGAACTTCTTTTAAGATTTTAAGTTATTTGAAGGTTATACTAAAGGTACTAGACTCATGAAACGGCATATTAAAACGTTTTTAAATGTTTTACAACATGAAACATGATATGATTTTTGTAGGGGCTGCTTGTGTAGCACATATGTTCAGATTACATTGAGCCCTGATGGTTAGGCTGACAATGCAGGTTCAAGTCTGATCTTAGTTCCTCTTACATAATTTTTTTTCTGATGTGTGTGTGTCTATTAAAGTACTGCAGTCTGTAGTCTTCTGTCTGTGTTTTAAATCATGAGGGATGTTGTTTTTTCAGTGTTCAGCTCGCTGGATATGTCTCGTTCTGTGTCTGTAACTGCGGCGGGTCAGTGTCGTCTGGCTCCTCTGATCCAGGTCATTCTGGACAGCAGTCATCTGTATGACTACACAGTCAAACTGCTCTTCAAACTTCACTCCTGTGAGTCCAGCCCCCTGCTGCCCACAAACAATCTCTCTCACACACTCTCTCTTTCTCTCTCTCTCTCTCACACACATATACACACACACACACACACACACAGAGGGACATTAAACACTAAATATAGACATTTGCATACAGCCAGTTGTTTTATCCACCATATTTTGGACAAATGTCTAATGGAAGTCTTATGTCGTGTTTTATGAATTTTATTATACAAAGATTAACCCTTGGTAAGCCCTCATTCACAAATAAACATGTCATCAGTAAGACATTTCAGATACATGTGATGCAGCATTAGTTGTCGTTCATTCAAATATTCATTTAAACACAATAGAGGTGATGGTTACTGCTGGGGTTTAGCAGATGGTTGTTCTCTTTAGCTTCTCATTATTATCATAGATGTTCTACTAATCCATCGGTCCTTGTGTCTTCCAGGTCTGCCTGCAGATACTCTACAGGGCCACAGAGATCGTTTCCAGGAGCAGTTTAAAAAGTGAGTCTGTCTGTTTGAACCTCTGAACCTCTTCTGTCAGAACAGCTGAACCACTTCACACAATACTGAGTGACACTCTTCCTTTTGTCATTGTATCTCTCTGTCCTCTCTCTCTCTCTCTAGACTGAAGAGTCTGTTCTATCGCTCCAGTAACCTGCAGTATTTCAAGCGGCTGATTCAAATCCCACAACTTCCTGAGGTGAGACACCTGCGGACATGATGATGTCATTTTAATTTGCATACTCACCTACTCGGTTTTATAGTAACGGCTTGTTCCTGAAGTTTTGCTCTTTATATTGACATACGTCTGGATGTCTCCTCAGAATCCTCCTAACTTCCTGCGGGCATCGGCCCTCTCTGAGCACATCAGTCCAGTGGTGGTAATTCCAGCGGAGGCCTCGTCTCCTGAGACTGAACATGTGGTGGAGACTGAAGATCTGGTGGACACAGACATCCCGCCTTTACCGGTACCACACAACACTCAATAAATATAATACACAATATATAAAATGTGTTTCTTATACTGTTGCTCTCTTGTACTACAAAGACTTTAAATCTGTATAACATCAGTTATAATATTAGGTTTTTTTTAGACTTGTTTGTTTGTATTTATATTAAGCTATATTATTTGCACCTGTTTGAGACTATTGAGACATCTTTTACAAATCATTTAGAGTTCTTTATCAGCTTCTAAAGTATATATTTTTTCTGTAGCACATTTTAAGAAAAAGAATTTATGACACCTTTAAAGCTGTTCGTATTAATTTTGTAGTAGTAAGAGTTACAATATCAGCTGCTTATCGGCCATAAAGTGTCAATAATTATTATAGTATTTTTTTTGTATCACACTGTATTTGATGTTAACTGTGTAGTTAACTGTGTAAATGCGGGAAAGCTTCTCATTGTCCTTGATTTCCATCAGGGCGCTGTAGACACTAAATTTGACGACCTCTTTGGCACATCTGCCACAACAGACCCATTTAACTTCAACAGTCAAAACGGCATGCGCAAAGACGAGAAGTAAGATCATAACTCACATTACAGAACAATCTTTAACTGTACTATCAGTTTCTCTTTTTAAACTAAAGACACAGTTTGCATCAGTCAGCCATGCTTGTATCTCTCATCAGAGACCGTTTGATAGAGCAGCTCTCAGCTGAGCTACAGGCCCTGAAAGAGGAACTGGAGTCTTTCAGACTGGAGGTGAGAACATACAGATACAGCAGAGAAGTGAAATAAAAGAATAAACAGGAAATAGTCGTGGACTGAATGCAAAACATGTTTGACTGTGTTTTTGGTCATTTAGTTCGACTCCCAAATGAAAATCTCACATAGTCATTAACTTGTTGCATTAAATTAACCACAGGTTTTACCACAGGTAACTTCATTGTTAGATCAGTAACTATGTTGTGACTGTGTTTATAAAATGAACTGTAGTTTTTGTTGCAGGAAAATTTTGATCAAAAACTAATTATACTATTATATACTATTATATTATACTATTATACTATACTATTATCAGCCATAGTAGTCATAATATGTATTTCTTCACTATTGTAAAAACATAGTATGAATTTTCTGCTAAAATAATTTCTAGTTTGCATTGCTGTAGGAAACCATGGCATATTTTAAGCTTGGAGGAAAGAAATTCTCTTGAGTACCTGTTCTTTTGGCCTTTATCAGAGTGGGCGTCTCTGTCAAGCGCTACGGGGTCGTGTAAATGAGCTGGAGGCGGAGCTAGAGGAGCAGACTCACCTAAAGCAGCAGGCCTTGGGAGAGAGTGAGTTCCTGAGGGCGGAGCTAGATGACCTGCGCAGGGTCAAAGAGGACACAGAGAAAGAGCAACGCAGCATGAGTGAAATCGAGAGTAAGAGCTTTTGTAATACATATAATGTAAGAAGCACCTAATGGAAACTGAATCTCATTGTCTATAAAGTCTTGCCTATATTATGTCCACAAAATTCTTTCACTGACAGCTGGAATTTTGGGCTACAAACACATTATTACTGTCTTCCTCTTTTGTACATCAAAAAACAGACTTTCCTTTTGTATTTTGTGTTTTACAAGCTTTTCCTTCCCCTGAGATTTATTTACACTGACTGGTTTGCCTCGCCTGTTGTTTCAAAACAGCGGGTTACACTTTCAGAAGTTACCATTTTATAGATACAGAATATTTTGTGGGCTAAACCTTCAGTGCTGTTAAACACTTGAGTAGAGGATGTTGAAGAGTTGACTGTGTGCAAATGGATGACAGAGATGTTTATTTGAAAGACTGGCTGTTTCCTGGGGCAGTGGAGCCCCACACCAGCCACCAATTCTAGACTAATACAGTGCAATTCAATCACAAGTGCTGGGACTCTGTGTTGTAATGGTGTGTGTGTGTGTGTGTGTGTACTGGAATATGTGGTTTATGAGGACACAAAAGTGTACAATAACGTACGTATAACAATGTAAACATGGTTTACAAGGACACAAGGAGAGAGAGGCCAAAAGAGAGAGATTTCTCAACCAGGGGCCAGAGCTTGACATCCTGTGGCCATCATTGTAAAGTACTTGTACACTATTTTACTATGCTGAATTAACCATAAGCAAGGCATTCTTGGGTTAATTTCTTTGAAAGGTATTAATGTTGTGGTTTTGTGGTGTTACCAAAACATTGCATTGTTTGTTTGAGCATCCTAACATGGGTTCAACCAATGGTGTGATTTTGAGGTTCGACTAATGGCAGCTGGAGGTGTTGAAGAATATAGTAATTGCTTTTCCAGTCTTTAACTAATGGTACAATAATGACAGACTAATGAATAGTTTTTTGTGTAGGAAAAGCCCTGGCAAATGAACAGCGCTACACCAAGCTAAAGGAGAAATACACAGAGCTGGTCCAGAGCCATGCCGATCTGCTGAGGAAGGTAAATTGACTTCCTGGTACTGCTATTATCATCATATATACTTACTACACTACAGATTTACATCTATAATAGCAAATAACAACCAATGGAATATATCATCAAGGATTGCAAATGCAGCTCCATGTTGATCTTAAACTCCACCCTCAAGCATTTCTGCAAACCTTCAGGAAGTTCAGCTCCTCCGCCAGGCTTCCTCCCCTGCTAACTCCTCCATTTCTCATAGAGATGAAACTTGGCCAGATCTACCTCTGCCACACTTGGAAGCTAACATCCCACTTGCTTTGATCATGCTACAGAGGTGTCCATCAGCGGGGGCTGCATCCTTGTGAGCGGAAATGGGTCAGCCAAGATTCTTGGCTCTGTAGTGCACTGTACTAAAAACATGTCCGTTTGTGTTTCCAAGAATGCGGAGGTGACACGGCAGATGACGGTGGCCCGCGCCGCGCAGGATGAGGTAGAGAACGTGAAGAAAGAGATGCAGGACAGGTTAAAAGCAGCCCAGGAGTCCGTGAGTCAGCAGGTCGGACACTTAACACCAACCACATATTGCACTTCCTGTGACCTGTGTCTCTGTAGACCGCTTGACTCAAACTTCTCTCCTTTGTGTGTGTGTGTGTGTTTGTGTGTGTGTAGGAGAAAGTTCAGTTAGAACAGCTTCAAGCTCTGCAAGCTGAGCTCATATCCAGCAGAACAGAACTGGAGACCCTGAGGAACAACGTCACTTCCTCCCAGCAGGTGGGTCTGTCACCCTCCACCCTTCCTTTGGCTCACACACCACATCTGTGACCTGTCTTTTATACAATGTTGTAACTAGAAGCAGTGTGATGTGTCAAGGGTCAACGGTTCCCATGGTCACCTGGAAACTGACAAAGTGCAGATTTCCGGGGCTGGAATAAAAGAATTAATAGTATTTAAAGAGTCATGGAAAAACAGGAACTTTTTTTGAGTGAATATATATTATTGGAGTTTTACTCAGCCATAAAAATATTAAGCAATCACAATGGAAAAGTACAAAGTGTTCAAAAGTTGTCAGAACCCATTTTTAAGTGTTTATAGCCATGCTGACAACTAGTATAAAAAACTCACTAACTCACCAAAGGATCCATGTGTCTGTCTGTGCTGTTAGTCAAAGGGCAGGTGGGTGTGATGACTGTGATGACCCTGTGAGGTTGAATTACCTGCGTTATGTGCCCAGGCTGCACGTGGGAGTTAACATGTCTATGAGCTCTCCACCCCACTTCCTTCTGTTACTTGCACAACCCCCAGTTTAACAGCTGACCAAACTCCTGAATCTATCAGTTTCCCTTTAAATGTGTTACAATAATGAGTTATGTACTGGATATGAAAAATACACATTTTTGCATTAAATATGTCCTTAAATAAGCCGGAAAAACAGAGGCTTGGAGTGTTGGTGATTAGACATGGGCAGTTAAGTCAACCATCTAGTAATATACATTGTTATTGTTACATGTCTCGTAATTCAAAAGGTTAAAGGTCACTGTCTGAATTCTTGCTCTCTGTAGTCACACGAGCAGCTCAGTACTCAGCTTACTGCTCTAGAGGCTGAGAAGGCGGGGCTTATGGAGACACTTTCTCAGAAGGAGACAGAGCTGGCAGGTTTGGGGGCGGAGTTAGAGCATGTACAGAGCTGTCTGGCCAATGAGAGGGAAAGTGGCGTGAAAGCCGCAGAGGCCCTGCAGAACCAACTGAATGAGAAGGTAGAATGTCATTTACTTCTACAGTAACTTTTATGTCTTGTTCACAAGCATGTCACAAATCATGCCAAAGCTAAAAGTGATGATGTATCTTGTTTGCTGAGGTCTTTAAATGCATGTCTTTAGGAGAGTCGTGAACAGGCTCTGGAGAGCGATCTGGCGGCTCTGCGCTCATCTGCTCTGTGTGGCGCTATAGAGGAGGCGGAGAAGATCATACAGGACAGTATGAATCAGCTGGATGACCCCGCCCACATCAGTTGCACCAGCTCAGCTGGTCAGTGACTGGCTCAAATTACCCCCAACACTAAACACCACCCATCCATACCACAAACTATAAACCTGTACAGCAGAAAAACCTTGCTCTGTGAAGGTGTGATAAATATTACAGTATGTGTCCTGCTGTCCTGTGTATGTAGATTACCTGGTGTCCAGGTGCCAGGTGGCTGTGGACTGTGTCGAAAGGCTGCAGTCGGCCAAAGATGGCTTTGTATCAGATAACACAGGTGAATTACCTGCACACACACACACACACACACACACACAAAGATTCATACACTCGTCTGTCTTCTGTCAACATACCACTTGGGTACCACTCCAGTTATGTTGCGCTACACAGCTGTTTGGTAAAATGGGCTTGTTGCTGGAGGAGCTACAGTTTTAAAGCACTTGTTTAAAATGCAGTTAGTAATGGTACCTTTAGTAGCATTAACTTTAGTAACTAATAGTAGCATTATTTGTCTATGTTAGTTGCACCCAAACACTTGCTAAGCATGATTAGCATGGCCCAAAAAACCTATGCATGCAAAAACTGATGTATACAATCTGTGTGTGTGTGTGTGTTTGTGTGTGTGTGTTTGTGTGTGTGTGTGTGTGTATATAGATGTGTCTGGGCTGGTGCGGGCAGTGACTCAGTTCGCTCACCTGGTGGGTGATGTCATCATTCAGGGCAGCGCCACCTCCCACATGGTGCCAGTGGAACAAGCTGATGGTGAGACACCAATCACCCAAACGCCATGGAAACATCCAAATGAGCATGTGTTATCACTTTTCTGTAACTGATGCAATTCTATGCAAATGCTTCCCTCTGGAAACATTTGTGTGCTTGATTTCAGTCTCATGTAATTTGAACAAAAGTTGGCAGCGTTTGAAATTGTTTTTGTTGCACTAAAAGATCTTCATTTGATGAAACATAAAAGAAGGTATTTTGAGACATGTCCCAGTGGTTTTGTGGCCATACAGTGAAAGTCAATGTGTGCCACTGTTGTGTGGTTACCAGCTTCCTTTAAAATATTTTTGTGTTTTTCTCAGAAGCAATACAGGTTTGGAATCGCATGGGTGCAAGTAAATGATGGAAATGTTTGCTGTATTATTATGAATATAGTTATAACTATAACTTTACAGTCAGAATATTAAAAAAAATCTTTTAGTATTATTATTTAACTAATAAATCCTATTATTAGTAAAACATCATTACATTCAGTTTATAATGTTTTTCATACTGTTACTACAAAATATAGTCACAGGATTATTTTTAAGGCCCAGGAAAATTACACCACTGTATCCACCTCTAGTGACTTTGACTTTTCCTCAACGTCAAATGTTGTCATTTGTGCCCCCATGCCTGTTAATGACTGAAATCGTTAAGCAGTTTAAAGTCGGATGATGCTAAGTGAAACTTAAAATGTGCGATTCCTATGCCCACAAGTGGTGACGTCACAGCCGTACATGGCAGGAAATGTGTATATGCGTGTCTGTTAAGCGTATGTGTGGTGACTGCAGGTGACAGATGGCACGTCTGACTGTCTCTGTGTTCTGTCTTTGTCTTTCTCTCTTTGTGGGCAGCGTTGGCAGACAGCGTGAAGGCGTGTGGTGCGGAGGCCCTGGCATTGCTGTGCCAGCTGAAGGCGCGGGAGTCTATGGGGACTGCAGACTGTAGCCGGTTGAGGGCGGCACTGAATACTGTAATGAGTTTGGGCAAGGTGTGTCTTTAGGAGTCTGTGTGCCATTATTTTTAATCTTGAAATACTTTCTTAGATGACAGATTAATACACAAAAGTGCTTATCAAAGTAAGCCCTATAATCAGAGCCCTAGAAGTCAGACACAATGCATTGTGGGAAAATGTTCCCAGTACCTGAGTCTGTTGTATTGTGGATACTTTGGTAGACATAACAGACCAGCCAAGTTTCCAAGCATACAGAACATTCACATCCTACACACAGTATACATACTATACGCAGAAATGCTATGCTAGTATATTGTTCTGAAGAGTTCATATGTTGATTTTTGGGCTTAATGTGTTTGTGTGGTGTCTGAACAGAAGCTGCGGCCGCGGGGTCTCGAGCTGCAGCAGGGGGAGCTGGGAGATCTGGTGGAACAGGAGATGGCAGCCACATCAGCAGCCGTGGAGTCGGCCGCAGCCAGAATCGAGGTATTTGGATGCTTCTCCCTGCCATAGAGACAGATGCTTGAAACATGTAGGACTCCAGAAAACTCATGATGTTTCTCTCAAACAGGAAATGCTCAATAAGTCCAGAGCGGTTGACACTGGAATCAAAATGGAAGTCAATGAAAGGTTTGCCTGAGCTATATGTGTTGTGAATGTAAATATGTTTCTGTAACATGTATATAAGATACTAGATTATTCTAGTATGAATTTGGGATATCACTCATTAGACTATTTTTTGGTCGCAAAGTTAGGCTTATTGCACTTGGATAGTTGAATGTTTACATTCACCAAGCACAAGCAGTCCCACCCTGGTGTATTTGAGACAAACCTCTGTGTGCTTAAGCACTGCTCTCTGTTGCCCCCTGCAGGATCCTGGCGTCCTGCACAGATCTGATGCAGGCCATCAAAGTGCTGGTTCTTTCCTCCAAAGACCTGCAGAGGGACATCGTGGAGAGTGGCAGGGTGAGTGAACTCTTGCAGCACCGAGTGAATCAGAAAGGAGTTCATCGGGTCATTGGAGCTTAGGTCAAACTATTAAAACCCTGATAGAGTTCCTCTGGTTCACAGGGGGCGGCATCTATGAAGGAGTTCTACGCCAAGAACTCCAGATGGACAGAAGGTCTTATTTCTGCCTCCAAGGCCGTGGGCTGGGGCGCCACCATGTTGGTGTAAGTATTCCAGGCAGTAACCCCGTGCTTAAATCTGATTGGACAAGCCATGTTTGAAGATGTTGTATAATAACTGATATTTTTACAGTTGTTGAAGGCACATCAGTGTTGAATTTAAATGGAGCTTAATGATTGTGTTTTTCCCCATAGTGATGCAGCTGATCAGGTGGTTCAAGGGAAGGGCAAGTTTGAGGAGCTGATGGTGTGCTCGCATGAGATCGCCGCTAGCACCGCCCAGCTGGTAGCAGCATCTAAGGTATAGCGGTAACACGACACCAGCAGCAGGGCTAAATCAACCTGCTTATACAGCAACAAAACGGCACCGTGTGGTGATTAGCACAAGATTATATATGATCCTGTCTCTCTTCTCATCAGGTGAAGGCAGACAAGGACAGTTCGAATCTTACCCGCCTGCAGCAGGCCTCCAAAGGGGTAACCCAGGCAACCGCAGGTGTTGTGGCATCAACCAAGTCTGGCAAATCTCAGATCGAGGATACAGGTAAGGTTTTGGCATCACAAAACAGTCAGAGTCACAGCCTAGCGGTTAGTCGTTCAAATCTGGCTCTAAACATTTCCTGGTTCCACCCCAGTTCCCATGCCCGCCTTTTCTCTGTCAATGAACAGTGAACAAGTCAGCGAAAAAAGAGCCTGATAATATGTGCTGCCACACGTTCCCTTTAGTTTTCATTGACCTCCACAGTCACATTGCACCACTTCACATTTAACTTTAGATGTGGAAACTGGTTTATGGTGCCCTCCAGAGATACAGGTGTGAGCAAGCCTGCACAGTCAGACTCTCCTCCGCACGAGTTTCTCTTCTGCAGGCGAA
>JBAJNP010010071.1:0-17041 GCA_036877545.1 Yasuhikotakia modesta | reverse complement strand
AATGAATTCAAGTTATACATTTCTATCAGTATTTGTGTTCCTTGGGTTCAAACCCACAACGTTTCCGCTGCTAACGCAATGCTCTACCAGATGAGCTACAGGAACACTTTTTGACTTAGCCTATGTTCTGTTCCTGAACATTAGCCTATGTTCTGAGAACGTTCCCAGTATTGGAATAGCACTGGATGTTTCTCAACACATGCGCCAGCTCTGCGTTGACACGCTATCAATAGTTAGTACCACTGTGACAGACATAAACACTGCTGATCGTGGGAAAAGCATATCTGTAGCTAATCTGACAAGCATCTCAAGAGCTAGAGGCGATAGCACAGCCCGCACATAAAGCATTACAGTGTGACATGTATATGTGAGTTCGGCAGTGTGGTAAATACAGTTGACAGATCTCTGCAATGAACAGGTGAGGCATGCTACGCTGTGCTGCAAATATGCGCTAGCTAAAGCTCACCGAAATATGAAGAAAAGAAGGCAGGTGGGCGAGCAGAGATAAGTGTTTGGCATGAATAACTGTGCTGGTGTGAAAGGTGGTTAATGGCTGATAAACTTTGCCCTCACACAGCAGGTGAACTCCCTCACATATGCTAGCATGCTAGCAGGTGGCAAAATCTCATTTGAAATTCCAGCAGTACAAGGTTAGAGTGCGAGAAAACCCATTCGTAAATCTTTCTCTACGCTGTTAGTCAGTGATTTCTGCTTCACAAATGAGAGATCTGTCGAACATGGCATTTGAATACACTCTGAGGGGCTGTAAGCCTGGTCTCTTACCCAAAGGGAGGTGGCATCACTCCTGCCCGGGGCTAGAGCTTTGCTGGGCTCAGATACTGGATTTAGAGCAGAGATGAGCATTGACAAGCCGGTATCAATCAATCTTCCTGTAGATATTGCTGATAACAAATGGGGAAAAACAAATTTCCTAAAGCTTTGTAAAAAAACTAAACCTACACTAAGTAGTTTATGACATTTGCACTGACAAATATGGTGTGCTATGTCGTTTTGGACCTATAGTGACACAATAAACACCCCAAAAAAATAAAGCAACAATTTTCCAATTTACCAGTTACCAATTTAATTGAACATGCACTATTCACAGCAAGCAATTATTGATTTATTCTGTAAGCAAATGTATCTAGTAAGAAGGGGGTTACTGAGATAAAATAGTATTTGCCTTGTCATGTGATCGCAGCATGAGGCAAACTCCATGCAAAATAAATCAGCTTTTATTGGACCACAAATTGCTAGAATCTTCATCTCATGCGAATGCACGTATTTTTCAAAAGTGCAATTTGTTTCTTTAGGGGTAAAAGTTTTTTAATGAGAAAAAAATTGCAAAGAACCCCTTAAAGGCCTCAATAAAGTAATAAGTAATACTAAAATGTGTTTGATGAATGACGCAAAGCCCTAATTTGGTAAAATTACATGAAAGCAGACGTGCAAAATCAATCAAATATGGCAGAACATTCAGACTAAATTTATGTAATGAGGTTGTTTTCATGAATCCTTTGCTACCCGGTTGTTTGGACTAACATGTCCATTTTGTTGCCTGGCAGACAGCATGTGCAGGGAAATGCTACCAGTCACAGCTCGCAGCTGGGATTCTTCGACCTTGGACTTGCTATAAATAGGAAACAGGTGAAAAATCCCATGTGAGACACTTGTGTTATGCGGTTAGCTGATGACAGAAAGCACAAAAAACACTTAAGGATCTTCTCGCAGGCTAACAAGCCTGCCTCATATCATCTGCTGACGTGGTTCAAAAGTCCAAAACCACTATCTATCGCAATCTTCTCAATTGTTCTATCTGCATTAAACTAATTTAATCTAACTTTTGCAACTAGTGTTAACACTGCGTCTACAGATTCTAAACAGCCCTGCCAAAATAAGCTTAATTTTCTCAATCAGAAATTTCTTTACTACTCTTTACAGCGTTTTCTGTAAAGCTTTCTGTAATTTAAATTATATAATTTAAAAAAGCAACAAAATGTAATTAATTATTTACTATTTACTGTACCCATTATTTACACATACATCATTTGACTTTTTAATGTGTAAATAATGTAATGTTCACACATAATGTACTACTTTTGCAAGTTCTATTCAATATAGCTGAGGAATTAGAAAATAAAGTGTGATTTGTGCTTTTTGAAGCAAGAAAACTGCAGTACACTGTAGGATGGGAAATATGTTTCTCATTTTATACCCCACAAAAGAAAGTTAAAGGAGTTTGGTTAAATGTATCCTTTAAGTTATGCATCCAGCTAACAATTTTAAGTTGTTAGAACATTTCACTGATGTTTTTCAACACTATTTAAACTGTAACATTTTTAAACATCCCACTAACAACTTAAAAATAATGTTTTTCATATATACAATATATAAAATTAAAAGACAAATCTTACTATTACTGCAGGAATGTTTTTGATAACTTTAACTTTTAGAAAACATTAGGCAACGTTCTCAAAATGCTCCCTGTTAGCTCAATAAACACCCTGAAAAGCTTCACTAAAAAGTGTGCTCTACTAAGTGTAGTTTTAAAAGTCCCAATGGAAGACTGCTGTAACACTGACTAGAACAGATATAAATCAAAGAACGGTGCTGTGTGACATGACCAGCACTTCCTCTGTTGATTTAATGTTCTGTCTGCGCTCCTCCGGTCTCCTTCCGTTCAGCTTTTATTCCCTTTCCACCTGCTAAAACACTAATCAAGCCTGCGAGACTGCGATGGGCTTCTCGCGCTTTATTGATAATCTGATAGGTGGAAACAGGGTGAGGAAGAAATCTGCCTTCAACACCCAACAACAAATTAAAAATTCACTTCTAATTACAACTGACAAAGTTGCTACCGGGAAACTCACATCCCTGATGGTGCATCACAACATTGCTGATTGATTCCAATTTCTAAACGAGACGCCAATGCCCAGTCAGGCTTCAAGTAAAGTTTACCTCTAATTACAAGTGACAAAAGCTGGATTTAGAGCCCACCTACTCCTTCACAACCCCTCAAATTCTACGTTAATGCTGTCTTTGACTGCAGGCTTCAATATAGTATAATTATGCCAGACTAGAACGTCAAAAACCCCAAAAAAAGCCCTCCTCCAATACTCTCCATTCAGTCACCCAGCGATGCCAAGTTCTCTAATAGTGACAGCTCTTCTTGCTCCACACTCTGTTAGCTTGTCTAAAAGACACACACTCTCTCACACATAGCCATTATGCAGGCAGCCAAGGGAAACTGGTAGGTTGAGAAGCGCTTTTATTATGATATGTGTTTCTGGAGCTGTGAAATGGAGTGGGTAATTAATACCGGAAAAATCAGACTGGAACAAATATATTCCACCGGCCACCGAATCTGAAATTTGGCAGAGAATACTGCTCATCTGTCAGGTGAGCTTTCAGGTGTGTGTGACAGAATTAGTGACGCAACCACATTACAGCTGGTTCTGCTGGGGCTGTGAACATTGGAAAAGCGGCTTGATTTTCTTGTAGCTCAAGCTACAGTGTGAAAGAAGTGATAGGGATACAGGATAAAATCTTTGAAGTAAACGTTTGGGCAAATACTACACTGAAGCTAAATAAAGATTTTTAAAAAATATAATTGCTTTAATTCATAATTGAATTAAATTAAAGCAGTATTTCTCTGGGCCAAAAACAATGAGGCTTTTTGAATTAATGAATCCTGATTAGGTATTAAACATGAGATGAATATTAAAATACACTGTTTTAAAAACAGTGATGAACAGCAGTGTTTGATTAAGTATTTCACTATAAAATAGATGCAAAATGTTAGTGCTTCATATAAAAGAAAAGATGTTTTAGGCAAGCACAGTTTTTCAGTCAGTTCTGTGAGCCTATGAGTATGAAATACAATACAATGCAAAACAAATAGCTATATTTTGTTCTGTAAACTTTACATTACTGTTTGTGTCTCTTAGTCTCTCTAATTCTATTATTTTTGGAAAAGCTACAATTTCCTGAAAACCACTTTACTGTCACGTTTCTCAAAAGTTCTTACATTGGCAGTGTTGCAACACCAGGGGAATACAGTATAGCGTACAGTCTAGCATATAGTAAAGCCTACAGTCTAGCATACAGTAAAGCAGAAAATAAACAAAAGTGGTAAATTCAAATGCAGCACCGGGAAGATCCAAACTGGTTTTTGGAATATTTAAATCCGCTGACCCTAAAACTGACTGAAGT
Source organism: Yasuhikotakia modesta (assembly GCA_036877545.1). Taxonomy (NCBI): domain Eukaryota; kingdom Metazoa; phylum Chordata; class Actinopteri; order Cypriniformes; family Botiidae; genus Yasuhikotakia; species Yasuhikotakia modesta. The sequence continues at coordinate 12,829 of JBAJNP010010071.1, read as the reverse complement.
ACAGAGCCAAATCTCAGTGGCATTCGCATCTACTTTGTCTCCAACCACCTTCATGTGACTGACTGAACACGACAGGGGCTCACAAACACTCGGACAGACACACACACAGACAAGCATATGGTCTGTGATGCTGCCTGTACATCACTGTGGCAAAGTCACATGAGAGTTCAATCTAATTACAATTGACCCACATTATAATTACAATTGATTGGCAGTCAGGTCTCGCTCTCTCTTTCTCTCTATGGAGTCACCCTCCCTGGCTCCAGACTTACCGCCCCCCACCTCTCTTTTTCCTTCCCTGTCCACTCTTGTCTCAACTGTTCCTAAGTTTGATTTAAATTCAAATATGCCAGACAGTGTGAGCACTACCTTTCCTATTCAACCACAACAACACCCCACATGCGACACATCATATCACACGAAACTCTCACACATGCGGCTAACATAACAAAAAACCCAGCAGAAGGATATTATGTAGATTAAATATATGAAAAGACTGAAATATTATAATCAAGTAATTTATTCAGAGCAGTTGCGCTGCACATACTGTAAATTGCCACAAGCGTCTTGCGGGCCCACTGCGGTCCCATTGCAAGAATATGAGACCCCTGCATGTTCCAGCTGCTGTACATCACATCAAAAATAATGACCCCAGACTCCACAAACCACATGTGTGTATGTGTGTGCCTGCCTGCATAATTATGTATATAAGCTGTACGGTGCACAAAGGCATGTGAATAGCCCTATGTGAGTGTGTATTGAAACACACAAACAAACACACGCAATTACAAATATACCCATGAGTGTGAGATTTTGTGCATCCGATTTAGTGTAAACGTATGTGCGCACTTGCATAATGATGCGTATCAGCTGTGTTGTGTGCGTGGGAGCTTGTTGCTCAGTGTATCATTGTGTGTGTGTGTGTGTGTGAGAGAGAGAGAGAGAAAGCTCAGCAGAGTTTTGTCAGGCCACTGTCATTCTGAGCTTTAGATAAGAACCGATCTCATAGCAACAACATGTCATCCCTCTATCCATTTCACTTTCTACGCTTCTTGATTTCTCCATCATCCATTCTTTATCTCCCTATGCTCTCTTTCTCCACTCCCCCTCCTCTATTAACCTCTCTCCTCCTCTCTTTCTCCCCAGAACCTCTGCTCTCGCTCGCTCCCTTTCTCAATTATATTTAACTCATGACAGCTGTTAGAAACATCTCCTCAGACCTGTGACAACTACAATACTGATAAAACCATATATATAACTTTTAAATAAGTGAATCCATTTTTATATACATTTTTTCCACATTTGAGAATATACAGTGCATTTTTAACAGCTTTTTAAGCATAATTCACTCATACATCATCCATAACTTCAAAACCTTTAGTGACACACATACACACACTTACAGATTTAACTGACATTTTCTATGTTAATGTGTTCTCTTGCATGCACAGAAATTGTGTGTTTAGTCTGTATTCGTGTTGTTTTAGCATGTGTGTGTTGGTATGTGTGTGAGAAAACTCACACGGAAGAAGAAATTCCAGCCTTCTCCCAAATTGGACTCTCTCTCTCTTTCTCCACTGCTCATTTTTTATAAATACCTACCTGTGTTCATCTCAATCCCTCTTTTCTAGACATCTCCCTCTGTCTTTCTCTCGGGATCTGACACAGAATTCTGTTAACTGCTGTGAAAATGCATTTATTACCATAAGCCTGCAATGCTTACAACTGCACATACACACAGAGACACAGACAGAAGGACCTGCAGTGGGGCGTTGATATTCTGTGCACCCACAAACAGCCAAGAGAGGATTTAGAAGTAAAGACTTATGTACACACATCGATTCCTGACAGCAGCATCAACAAAAACTGGTTTATTTCAGTAAATCTGTTGTACATTCTGTAGGACTCTTATATATGTTACATGTATATGGATAACGCAGACAGAAAGACCAGCTAGTGAGACAGTTTGAGTGAATGCTGTAAGAGATAAATTGATTTAAATGCAGTAAGATTAGAAAAATAACCCAAATTACATACAAATGCAGAAACGCTCACACACACTCACACACACACATCTTTGTGACATAGAGACCCATTCCAGAAGCACCATCTGACATTGACTGATAAAAAAGGCATTATACAAGGTCATAATTAAGCTTGTTCATTTAAAATCTCTCCATTAAAAGCCATGATGTACATACACATACACACACACACACACATATACACTTAAAATCACACACTCCAACTCTCACTAATTCTCTAATTATGTTGATGATTATGGTGAACAGGGTACACACTCCTGCCCCAGCTAATGATGGCTCTAATGGCCAAAAATCCACATTTAAAACTCCATTCTACACACACACATATCCAAATGCAAACACGTCCTTATAGAAACAGTATAAGCTCAACATTTATACTTTTACATGCAGAGATTGTATTAAAAGAAAAAGCTGTGAATGTTTCTCATTTTTTTAAATGAGAACCAATGTTATGTACTTCTTGGCAATAAACTCTAAAATAACTCCATGAGATATATTAGTAAAAACTAAAACTGTGCACTTGCTACCCTGAGAAATACACCAACTTGATCTGACACTTGGAAAATTATACTTTTGTACATGTACTGTAAAAATGAATGCCTCCAAACCAACTAACTTTACAGAACACACACAAGCATGAGCCGGTCCGGCTGTCATGCGTCTGTGTATCACTGTGTTCAAAAATCTCAGACAACATTTCAATATATGTGTGTGTTTTGTGTGTGTTCTTGTTCATCTACCAAATGTCCTGACAAGGATGGTAAAGGTCACACGCATCTACATTGTGGGAATCAAACAGTGAACATAAATTATGCCTTTTTGAAAATGTAGTAATGGTAAAAGGTTTATATGAGGCTAAGGTTTAGTGGTAAGGTAAGATTTAGGGGAAATAATATCTATCAGTCTATGCAGTGTAAGTCATTGTGTCTTCACAAAGCGTACAAATCTACTGTGTGTGTGTGATGGTTTTAAAGCCTGTCTGTCTAAGATAGCTGTTGTTTTGTGTGCCAAAGCTCAAACAATCTGAGTAACATGAGAATGAGAGAGAGAGAGACAGAGAGAGAGAGAGAGAGAGAGAGCGATAAAGACTCCAAATGCTCTTTTTCTCTTCTATTCATTAAGATGAGATGAGTCGTCTATCGAGCGATTCACCTCCATAAGCCAGCTGGAGTTAAATGAGAAGGAGTCACAGGTCTTCCTGTTCAAATCACAGACACTTACTCTGATCACATCCCCTCCTTTAAAGGACAAACACACACTCAGACAGACCACACACACCTACACACAAACACACACTCAATCAGACCACACACAAACTCAGACATACCACACACTCAGAAACACCACACACACACATTTTGTTGAAGACATTATGTGTGTGTGCATGTCTGATTTAAAGTACATTTATTGTCTGTCTAAAAACGTTCACTGCAGCAAAATTGTCTTGCAGAGGAAAGACACAAGCAGTATTTTACTCTAGAGAAAGTCTGTGCTGATACCAATTAGAAATAACCATAAATTATGAAATTAAGAAAAGCAACTTTCACACAAGAACTGAATTATAGCCAGATTGCAGCCAGATGAAGATAAATCAGACCACACAGATGAGCATGTTCACGCGAAACATTCGTTAATAATAAAACAGCACTTTGGGGCGAGAGGTGTTGTTCAATTCATCAACACGAGTCGTTGTAATGAAAGGTGTGTCAAACCTGCCCTGTTTTTGAAGTGAGTAATTACAGGCCAGAAATACGCATCATTTCCATCTAAAGTTTACATCATCCAAAACTCCCCAGAAATATAAAACAAAACCTCTAGTGTCGCTTCACTTTAAACAATAAACTGTTGAGGAAACTGAAAATGTGATGCAAGAGATTTTTTTTCTCTTCTTTCTTATCTTTTGACCAAAGTATGTCACGCAACAAAACAACTTAGCCGTGCACTGGAGAAAAACTTTGAGTTGATTTTCTTGTATTTAACACAATTTAGGTTTGTTTGTTCACTAAATGCAGATTGTCTACTTCAACTGATAAACTATTTTCAGAGAAAGTATTTTTTTTAATCTTTAAGTGCATTTTTCAATGACTGCTTCCTCTAAATGAAATAATGCATTATAAAAACAAAAAGGTTTATTTTAAAGCTTTTAACTTTAAAACGTTTAAAATGAAAGGTTTTACAGCCTTGAGATTTAAACCCCAATTACTGTGACAATTATTAAACCAATCAATAAAGTAAAAAGATGAGCTCTGAACATCACGACTCAACAATTAATGAACAGTAATGACAAACAACAACAGCTAAAAATAAAGCCATCAAACAGTAAAACAAAAACACTTAGCAGTAACTGCAGAAATTACTCATGCCACAAAGCATGCTGGGAATGTGCCAACAATTAACAAATCAATAACATTGTTCAACATTAGAGTGTTTGTCCAATCTGTTGGGCAATTTCTGTCAGAATAGATTTGTAACCAGCTAGTAATTTTAGGTTGTAAAAATGTTTGCGTGACCTTTCGTAAAGTAACAAAAATGATAAAATTGTTAATTTAAAAGCTCTAGGAATGCTTAAAATGTACAGCTTTTTAGACGTTGTATTTACATTATTGCAGAACACTTATAAAACATTCCACTAACCACCTAAAAAACACTTACTATCTAAAACTTTTAAAATGGTCCTTTAACATTGCTACAAGAACATTTTTAATAACGTTGAGAGAACGTTTAAAGAATGGGGTATGACGCTCATTGAGTATATGCACATTAATCACTTGCTTTCAATTGAGACAGGTAAACATAAGACCCATACATACTTGTTTTACAAACATTGTACTGTTTGTTAGTCTAAATCATAGGGTTCTGTATGTTTTTGTTCCACACAGATCCCCTGAAGTACCTTTAGGAACCCCTGGTTGAAAACTCTGGGTGTAAACAGTTGGGTAAACCTGCTAGCTGACCTAGTCAAAGTAGCTAACTGAATGCATAACATTACATCAAACTCCTTTTAAATGCAAAGCAATTATCCGCATGATGTTTTACAGTGTGCTGAGATTGCTGGATTCAGAGCTACCATGATGCTTTGTGAAAGTGTCACACGGTTTAGAGATGGGTGATAAATGGAGAGGGGAAGGGGCTTGTAATAAGAACTACATTATTTTAGGAGATAACTGACAGGAGAGGGCTGAGCAGGTCACAAAAGGTGAGACAGGGGGTAAGAACATGCATGAAAAAATGGTGTCATTATGAAAAGCCTTGGGGAAAGGCGAGAGTGATTCTCTGATGTAGTGTCCTTACTAGTATTCATCACAACCTCTCACCATGACGAAGTGTAAATAAACAAAAGTGATTTGTGTGATAAGTGGATGTGGTTATGCACAACTGCCCTATTCATCAGACTCAGTTGAACTGGCGTTATTAATTAAGATTGCTGATCTTCAAACAGATATTAACATCATACAGCACAAACACACAGGTGCGAGACGGGCTGGGTGACGGGCCAACTTTACGATATCGCAAAGTTGATGAACGAGAACCAGGTCTTCTCTGTCACTTAGATAGATCTTTCAGTTTACTCATGAATATGCACAGAGCAATTTGCATATGCAAACCTCAGACTGTTATCTGATTTATGGGTTTGCTGTTCAGTCTCTCCATCCACCTGTCAATCAAGTTCCCTGTTTACGCATTAATATTAACAATAATGGGAATAGACAGTTAGCATCCTATCCCAGAAACTTAAAGCATACAGACACACACGCAGTATGAAATCACCTTAACTGAACCAAACCTGTTTGTCTGAAAGCCATCTGCACAACACCTGGACACGCACAAAACATACACACACCAGCTCCTGTTATAGACCGAGCATCCAATACTCTCACATTTTAAATAAGTATTTTGTATGCGTGTTTAACATCTTTTTAATTGCGTGACTTTATAATGTAGAAAAATCAATTTAATGTAATAATTTAAACAATTTATTAAATTTGAATTATTAAAGCTTGTACTCATGTTAGGGTCATCAAGTGTTGTGGTTTAGCATCATAATGCTCAAGCAGGCAACACAGGTTCGAATTCAGCATTCAGTTTTGTTATTTCACTCTTGTAATTGTTATTTCAGTCTGTACTCAAACTGTAACTAATAAACTAAAAATTTACACCACCACCATCCTGATTCTAGCAGTTGACCAGTGATCCAACGGAGCTTTACTGTGCGAATAACACAACACCATGAATCAGCTTTCAGAGGTGCCACTCAAAAATAAGGGTCATTGACAGGGTGTGAATTATGAGAGATTTGACCCCCAATTACAGTTAAAACTCCCAAAGGGAAGTCAGAACAGAAAATAGCCAGGCCATGCATTAAATCAACATAACCATAGCAACAGTAAGCCACACAAGCTATTTCCATTGCAATCGTTATCGGATGGGACACTGGCAAAACATAAGCACTGCCAATATCACTTGACTATAGATTTACATATAACACATACATCAGAAAAACCATTAGTGTTTCTGTGATGAAACCAGCTTTCAAGCTTCACCTGATTCGCTGAGACCATCAGAACCTTCCGGAAACAGCTTAAGATGCACCAGTTAACTGAAACCACCATAACTAAAGCACTCTGTCTATAAACAGATTCTGTTTACTAAAAGGCATGTTTTAGTTTTCTTATACACTATTTTTCTAGATTGTTCTAGATTACAATTACACTTGCCAATGCTGTATTTAGTAGTACTGCACGATTGGCTCCTGCATACTGTAATATTTCATTTGTAAGTTGTTTTGGGTACAAGCATCTGTTAAACAACATTATGTAAGTAGAAATATATTGTCTTAAACAAGTTTTAAACTAAGTTTTTAAGATGCCAAAAGGTGATTTGGGCTGTGTGAGGATAAACCGCAACAGACTGTGCAAAAACACTGACCTAAAATCGATCCTCATAAGTTACTGTATAATTTGCAAATTAATCTTATATAACTGCTAAAATTACTGTAATGGCCTCACAAACTGAGACAAAAAATGATCTGTCTTTAAATGCATTTCAGTAGTTTAATTAGTCTAAGTGTTCGGTCCTGTTTAAAGTTTCCCACTGGAACGCACAGGAACGCACACTTCACACTGGAACCGTTTTCTAACAGAGCAAAGCAACAGAGCAGCACAGATCTCCACTGGAGTCCACACACACTCGCCCTCTTTTAACATTACACACACGTTCACAGTGCTTTTTCTTTATAAAACGCTGCTCTAACTGCTTTTCTTGTGAGAATATTATAAATATCTAAATAAAGCATTCACTAAAAAAGTGTGAAAAGAAAATATCCTTTTCTTAACAAAAATATGTGTGGGTGTGTTTGTGTGTGTGGCAAGGAAAACCTGTGGTTCGTATGTATTTATTCAACCCTGTTTCTCAATTATGCGTCTGAGAGGGTCTGCTATTTTTCCGGGACTCGCATCACTGGAGCGAGAGTGTAGGGCCGTCAGGATCACTGCCCACTCTACACTCAGCAATTGTCAGTTACTGTGTGTGTGTGTGCATGTGTGTACTCTCCCAGCTATACGTCTCCAAAAGATGAATGAGAAAGCACTGGTCCGCTTGCTTTGTTTTTGTTTTTTACTTCATAGCCGACGGGGCCTCACTTACTGTTTACACCAAATGTGCTGTGTTTGAAACAAAGACGCTTAGTTGTAGAACACTGGCACACGTGTATTCTGTATCACACCCCCGAGTCAAAACACCACCTAGAGAATTTCTCACCGGTAGAGCTTGTTTGGTCTGGTTCACAGCGATGAGATATGGAGTGACTGTGCAGCTTTGGTTACTGGCTGTAGTACAAACCCAAATGTAGCTTAGAATCAGCAGTTTATTTACAGCCTTCACTTGCCATTAGCCTGATGTGCTTCATTTAGGCTCAGGCCACAGAGAATAAAGCCCATGTATACTGAAAGAATATAGAGTGACATTCTGCTATACAATGCTTAAATATCACCCCTCAGCTCTAAATTGTTCTCTCTCTCTTTCTATCTCTGTGCTGTGTAACTAGGCCAAGCTGAGGTAACAGGGTGTCATCAGTGTTGTACAGCAGTAATAGAGAGGGAAGTCCACACACACACACACACACACACACACACACACACACACACACACACACACACACACAATACACAGCACTGGCTCACAGACTCAACTTCTGGCTCAACTTCTTTAATTTCTCTCACATTTTTTACACCTTCCAGAAACACTTCTGCCAAACACTAGCACAACTCTGCTTATACCACAAACAATGGGGTTAATTTCCAAATTCTTTCCAGTTCTCTGCAGTGAGGTCACTTTCTGCACTGGAGTAAAGCAGCATTTTCTTTGGACGTCTTAATAAACTTCATCCATAAAATAATCCTGTTTAATTTGGTTTTATCACATAGCGTTTCCGCCTCGTGCCGTTACCGATGCTAATGCAGTTAGGCGGCGCTGGCTGCACGTTTAGGCTGAGTAGTAGATAGAGTCGCTTTCTATTTCACTGCTCAGCAAGCAGTCTGTTGTGAATGAAAGTATGCATGCTAGAACAGATATGAAGACACACTACTGATTCAACAAAAACACAAGGCTTAATTATGTGATATCTAACCCCGCTTTGTATTAAAGGACTATAGATTTTTATACAATCACAAGTAATGTCTCTACAATGAACTGCAAGGAATTTTAACAGAGTACCAGCAAATAAACAGGCGTTTTACCTTAGCCGCAGTCCATAATTTAATTATGATATAGGCCTAATTTGTATTCCACCACAGGCTAATGCATTAGTATTGTGAACAGTACCTGTAAACTAGGTCGATTTCAGCATTATTGTTTAGGGTTTAGAATTGATAACTAAGTAAAACACCAACACACTCATCTGCAGACACACTGTTGCTCTAATTTACTGTTCTGTTACAGCAGATGAGTTTTAGACACATTCTGTGACCTAAATAACCCAAATATTCTAATAAGAACAAAATACAAAGTGTGTGTGTGTGTGTGTGCGTGAGAGAGAGAGAGTTTGTGTGCATGTAGAAAGAGAGAGACAGCTGAGATTGAACGATGTCACAATGCAGGCATATTGGGGTCATTATGAAAAAGTGCTGCTAATTACAGCAGATGGAATGAAAAGAAAGAAGGGGACTAGATTGAACACCATGTATGATGCAGAACAAGGGAGGAGAAAGAAAGAGGATATAAGGAGAGATAAGTGTGTAGAAAACAGAGAAGTGGGAAGAAAACATGTAGACACGAGACACGGAAAGCAGCAGGAATTACGAAGCAGAAAATATATGACTGTATTAGGCTAATATTTTGGGCACAAGTCATTTACATCCAGCCTTTCAAATGATAGTATTTACTGCTGTATGTAATTTGGGCACTTTGACAGTGTTATAGGGCTTTAGTCATAAAACTATTTTAATGCTGCTTTGTGTCAATTACTTGTTAAACGTGCAAATCATGAGTAGAGTTCAATGCAATGCAAACAAAACAAAGGCCTCAGATAAACAAATTTGCACCATGACATATAAGCATAAACTTAAAAGCACAACATCTATTTAAATGCAAACAAATCTGTCAGAGGTTTGGCACGACCTGTGATTGTTTATCAAGCTCAAGATGTGATGCAGGAAATCTAACACTTCCTGTAGTCCTTTTGGAAACCCATAATACCAAAACAATCATAACATTTTCAAAGTTCCTGTCCTGGCAAAGAGACAACTGTCCTTTGGTAAACCTGAAAACCTTATGTTTTAGCTTAGGTTACACACGGTTGTACATAGAGTGCAGTACTGTGAACAGTATGGAAAAATATCACCACATCTCTGTATGTTACCAGATTAGATCTGCGTTCATGTTTTAAATAACTGATAACTAAGTATCTACTTACAGTATGTTTGAACTGTTCCAGTGCACCGCGTGTCTGGCTGCATCCACCAGGTCAAAGTTCGTGCAGGTGAGCGTCAGAATAAACACACGGAGCGGGAAAAGAGCCATAATCCCTCGATTTTACTTTCTCTCCTCTCGCTTTTCTTCAGTCTTTCGAGATCTTATCACCCCACGCAACTGTAATCTGGAACCATCCCGTTTGATAAAGAGGGAGAGGACGAGAAAATACCTAAAGCGAAGGGTGCGATTAACTTCTTCGGCGTAGGTTTTCAATGTATTGGCTTGTTCAAAAAGTCATCAAATCCATGGTGAAGACCCCCTCTGTCCCCATGGCGTCAACCCAAATCCAATAGTCCGATACGGGTGATATACGACCACCGCTCTTCAGGTGCTAATGGATCTCCGCGGAGGAAGCAGATGAATCAGGCTAGCCGGATGATGGGAGTTTAAATGCGGGAGAGAGACGCGCGGGCTCTCCGTAGCGCAGATAAGAGACTCGGGTGTGCGGCAGAAGAGTGACAGTGCCACAGAAATAACAGTGATCGCTTCCAGCCAACTCGCTCTGCCTTTACATGCTCCGTGAATGCAAAACTATATTTTCTTTCTGATGCTCTCGTGCGGGATCGTGTCTGGTGGGATGCGCACGAAGACCCCTGTGCGGTGCTGCAGGATGTTTCACACTTACAAATGTTTGACGAACAAGTGCTGGAGTGAGTTTTATTCGCTCTTTCTGGCCATATTCACTGCTCTCTCTCTCTCTCTCTCTCTCTCTCTCTCGCACACACACACACACACACACACACACACACACACACACACACTGTTTGGTAGGCTGGGCTCGTTCAGTCACCAGCTCCGCCTCCTGCCCAGGATAAAAGCGCGCCTCCGCCGGCTCTAGCTCTCATTCTAGAGGAGATGTTTTGAGACAGAAGTTGTTGTATCGCAGCTCACATGATGGACTAGAAACCCTTCACTCTAGCGTAAAATATTACTAAATAACTACGATGGTAACCGTTCCTGGTGCAGTTTATGCAGCCTGTTTATTATGAGCAAACCTCCGTTCTTCTCTCCTCTGCTCACCCCCTCCGCAGACAGTGCTAGTCTTTTCTAATATGGAATAATTATGGGAAATCCTCTTAGAGGGATGAATGGATTGATATGTCTCAAATGTATCTCTGTCCTTCACCTGTTGGATTTACTTATGCACATAAAAATGTTGAGCTAATGTTAATGTTTCTATGATAATGTTAAAATGTTGAGCTAATGTTAATGCTCTCTTTCTATGATAATGTTAAAGTCTAAAATATCTATATGTCTGTCTGTATAGATAAACACAAAAAGTTGCAGGAAAATGCATTGTAATATTTTAAGGTTGTCATCATGCTGCCTTGGTGGTAGTTTTCTTTGTACTTTTCCTGTCTTTTTTATGAAAAGAGAGCAAAAAGAGATGGGGAAAGATACAGAAAGGAGAGAGCAGAAGGGATAGTTGCAGTTTGCCTCCCGTCTGCAGGGAATGACTTGGTTAAGGAGAAGTCAAAATGATTTATTGGGAGAAAAGGAGGGAATAGAGAGAGAGAGAGGACAGTGAGAAAGAGAGGAGGAGATTAGACGCCATTGGGGAATCCCTCTGTCTTTTTGTCTTTTCCCTTTTTTATTTTTTTATTATATCTCGCCTGTCTTTTCCCTTCTGCCCATTTGTACAGCACATCACAGCACACCCTCCCAACCATATTTGCCAGGTCCGCCTGTCGTTCCTCTACACCCATTGTGTCAAGCCACATTGACTCTTTCGAAGTCTATTTCTGTCTTTCCTTTGTTCGCTCACTCTCTCGTGATCTACCTCTGTCACCTCTTTGTGTACCTCACTCTTCGGCCTGCCTCATCTTCCTCTCTGCTCGAGTTTCTATGGCAGCAAGTTGCAACCACATATTTCACTTCACTGTTTTTCTCTCGCTCTGTCAGCGCACAAGTTTGAGTCCCCAGCAAAAAAAGTAAATTGGTTAAGTAATTCTGGAAGAAAATATTCTTTCTTTCTAAATCACATTTAGGCTCATACATAGTCAGATTTTGTGTATTTTAAGTAAGTTGCAAATTGAGTTTGAAATTTGCAATCATAAATAGCTCCTAAATTGTAATATTCACTCCAGTCAGTTGTGTGGTCCCCCTAGAGTGAAAGATTTACATATCCTTTCAATTCCTTCCTTTTCTCATTTCTATATTTACAACAATTCAAACCATTTTATAAAACCGTGACAGGCAATTGTCAGTTTTCATAAAACATCTTTCATTTGCAATACTGCCTCCCAATTCAATTGTGTTTCTCTGTCTCCGCAGCAGATGATGAAAAATGGTAGTGTATCATTTTCAGGTTCTGTGACACTGTGGCCCTTATGACATTTAGCTCAGGGAGTTTGGCTCAGCTCTATCTGTCACATGCCCGGATCTCTCTCTCAAATCCAATCTCCACACACTCATAGGCTTCAATCTAATAGAACATTCAGCTCTTGCCCAACTTAGATTTGCCTCAGATAAACTGTCAAACTGTAAACACAAACACTGGCTGCATGGCTGACCTGGTGACACAGGAAGTGTATATATAATTTTTTCAAAAGGTGTTATTAACATTTTTGGTTACTTAATGGAAACAGGTAAATCTTCTTTAGTTGTTGTCTTGGAAATCACAATTTCACACTTGTACAGTAAACTATGCAATATTCCAAGTTACATCCAATGTTTGACTCAAAAACGAAAAATGAAAGTAGTTTACTCACTTTTTGTCATTCCAAACCTTTTTGAAATATGTTGAGACATATTTCCATACAATAAAGTATGGAAATATGCGACTAGGGCTAGTCAGTTCTTAACAGGACTAGGAC